>WNWU01000201.1:395488-426852 GCA_012654045.1 Ptyas mucosa
GGGGGGGGGCACGTTGGGGGAAGGGGAGAGACCCTTCCCAGCTCACCCCCTCCCCAAATCCCCCCCCTCTTTCCCTTATTGCGATTTGGATGCCAAGGGGGCACAACAGTAGAGGAAAAAGGCGCGGGGAAGGGAAAGAGGGAAAAAGATGCCAAGGGGGCAGCAGAAGGTGGTGCCAACCGTGGAGGGGGGGCACGTTGGGGGTGGGGAGACCCTCCCCAGCTCACCCACCCACCCAAATCCCCCCCTTCCCCGATTGCGATTTGGATGGCACCGCAGTTAGAGGAAAAAAGGCGCAGGGAGGGAAGAGGCAAAAGATGCCAAGGTGCCCTCTTTGGTGCCAACCGAGGGTGGGGGAGAACCGGGGGGAGGGTCCCGATCCTCACCTTGAAATAGGCCACTTGGAGGTAGTTGTAAGGGCTGCGCTTGCGGAACTCCAGCTCCACCTCCTCGCCCAGCTGGTAGCGAGACGGGCCGGCCGGCAGGCAACGGCGCAGGCAGGCTGCGCGGCGCAGGAGCTGCTGGAAGAAGCGCAGGTCGCGCAAAGAGCGGGCCGGCTCCTGCGCGGGATCCTGAGCCGTGTGGTTGGCCGCGCAGCCCGAGCGGCAGCCGGCCAGGCGTTCCCGGTGCGCGGCCCTTGCCCGCAGCGCCCGCTCCATCTGTAGGATGACGCCAGGCCAGTCCTCGCGGTTGTAAGCTTCGACCCCGGCCGCTAGCAACTCGTCGGCCGGGCGGAGCTGCTCCGAAGCCGCCGACGCCGCCGGGCGCGATCCGTCGGCGGGGCTCAGGATCGCGCGCAGGAGCAGCGCAAGTAGCAAGCACAGCATCTTTGGCGATGAGAAGCCGAGCGCACAATGCCCCGGGCTGGCAGGTCTGGAACCACGCCCACTAAAAGGCCACGCCCATTCTCCGGCCACGCCCCTCTCGTTCTGAGCACCACGTGGCGATGGGAACCTCTGCTCTCTCTCCCCTCTCTCTTCCGGGTGGACTACAATTCCCAGAATTCCATAGCCAGCCATGCTGGCAGGGGGAATCCTGGGAGTTGTAGTCCACCCGTCTTAAAGGCGCTGCAGTGTTTTAAAACTTTGTGGGAGGATCCTAATTAGAGTTTTCTCTACCTTAAGTCTGCTGAACAAATCGTTCCCTCTACACTGTCAAACTATTCATTAAGTCTGCACTACTAAATATTAATAAATCTTCTCATCGTTCCTATCGCCCATCTCCTCCCACTTACGACTGCATGACTGTAACCTTGTTCCTTGCATCCTTAGAATTTATATTGATATTGTTTCCTGATTGCTTATTTTTTCCCTGTGACTATCATTAAGTGTTGTACCTTATGATTCTTGACGAACGTATCTTTTCTTTTATGTACACTGAGAGCATATGCACCAAAGACCAATTCCTTGTGTGTCCAATCACACTTGGCCAATAAAGAATTCCTATTCTATTCTATTCTATTCTATTCTATTCTATTCTATTCTATTCTATTCTATTCCTATTTCTATTCTATTACTATATTCTATTCTATTCTATTCTCCACTCCACTTTATCCCATCCTATCATTATGTATTCTATTCTATTCTATTCTATTCTATTCTGTTTAAGCTAATACATAGGCGCCTGGAAGATTCTGGGAGTTGAAGTCCACCCATTTAAAGCAGCCTGGGGAAGAAACACTAGATTAAGCGACTTGGGCCGCCGTGTTTTTTTCCTCCAAATTCTCTCTTTTTAGGATAAAACGTACCTTCTTCTCTGCGGGATGGTCTTTTAGGATCGAGTGTTTTTAACCTAACTTTTGGATTGATCGATTAGTGTGATTAGAATAGAATAGAATAGAATAGAATAGAATAGAATAGAATAGAATAGAATAGAATAGAATAATAAAATATAGAAAGAAGAGAAGTGTAGAGTAGAATAGAATAGGAAGTAGAGTGGATAGAATAGAATAGAATAGAATTAGAATAAAATAGAATTCTTTATTGATCAAGTGTGATTGGACACACAAGGAATTTATAGAATATAATAGAATACAGAGTTGGAAGGGACATGGAGGTCTTCTAGTCCAACCCCCCCAAGGATAACTGTCTGTTTAATTTTCCTATTTTTAATATATTTAGCTTTCATTTAGCTTTTATTTTTTGCTGATAACTCCTTTATTCTTAGACTCAGGCATCCTTACAAAAAGTTTTACATTTAACACACTGGGATTCTTTTCATTGCAAGAGTCTCCCTATTCTACCTTTATGCTAACTCTATTCTTCGTCTACCTCTACCCCTTGGCTATCTCTGTACTCTCGCTAAGACGCATGCGCTCTCGCCTCGCCTTGCACCCCCCGCCCCGTCACCTCATTGGGTCAGATGCCCCGCGGGTTCCTCCTCCTCCCAGAACGCAGCTCTTTGCTCATCCGTCCAATGAAAAGCCGCCTCCCATCCTTCCGCCCCGCCCTCTAACCGAGACGCGAGGGCAGGCCCTCCAATAGGAAAGTCGAGTGGGCGTGGCCTATGCCGCCCTCCCAGCATGGCGGCCAGAGAAGGGGGGGATTTCGCCGCCGTTCTGGTTCCTCCGCCGGGGAGCTCTGCGCTGGTCGAGCGGGGGGTTCCCGAGGGTCTCCAGCTGACTCCCGCGGCTCGAAAGTCGCAGCCGTCGGATCTGGTGGCTTTAGCCGAGCAAGTGGAGAAGGTGAGCGAGAGTGCCTCTGGGCATGTGCAGAGTGCCGAGGGATCTCAGCCCCCGGGTGTGTCCAGAATGACCCCAGGGGAGACCTAGCCGCTTAGGAGCAAGGAATTCCAACGATAGGAGTCTATTATTTGGGGTTCATGAAAAAAAGAAAATCCTAATTTTATGAATATAATATAGGAGAGGGCCCCCCTGGGTGCTGGGTTGCCGTTTTACATGTTAGGTTTTGTATTTATATATTAGATGTTTGCATTATTATCATCATCATCATCATCATCATCATTTCATTAAACATGAAACTAAGTCAACTGAAAATTTAAAAATGCTTCACAAATATCATTGGCGCTGATGGTTGATAAGGGTTGCTGCCAGCATTCTAGGTATCAACCAAGTTTTTAATAATAATGATGATGATGATGATGCTCGCATCACGCAGTCCTAAACACTTGGGAAGTGTTCGACTAGTGATTTGGGATACGAAATCCAGCATGGTCATCTCGTTTGCTGTGTATACTGTCAATAAATAAATAATAATAATAATAATAATAATAATAGCAGCACCAGTCAATGGTATTTGTGATGCATTTTTTAATGTTCAGTTGACTGAGTTTCATGTTTAATGAATAAAGTAAATAATAATGATGATGATGATGATGTCCAAGAATTTTATAACATACATCAGCAAATTGCAGCTTCCTGCAATGACATCAGCGGAAGTGCAAAAAACTGCGCTACTCGGAACAGCGTATATTTTTTAAGAAGATACTTGGTTGATCCCTAGGACGCTGGCAGCAACCTGTATCAACCATTAGCACCAGTCAATGGTATTTGTGAAGCATTTTTAAAGTCCAGTTGACTGAGTTTCATGTTTAATGAATAAAAGAGATAATAATGATAGTCTTCAATTCGATTCGCAGTCTGGGATTGGTTAAAAGCCATTGAAGTCCTAACCAAGAACCTTAAGAACTGTTGTTGTTATTGATTTATTTTGTATGTCATCTCGAGTTGCTGTTTCAGAAGCCGGCTTTTTGTCTCCCCAGGCGGGTGAGTTTGTCCGAGCGAACGCCTGTAATCGGTTAACGGTCATTGCAGAACAAATCCGATATTTGCAAGAACAAGCCAGGAAGGTAATAGTGGGCACGACCCCAAAGCAGAATTATCAAGATCTTTTTTTTTTTTTTTTTTTGGAATCCTGGGGGAATCCTGGGACTTGAAGTCCACAGGTTGGGAAACATTCTTGTAATTCTACGCGCGGGTCTCAATAATTTAATTTTAACGGAAGGACCAAACGAAGGCTTAGATAAACAGAAGGGGTTCGATCTCCGCTATATGGTTGAGTTGCAACCATTCACTTAGTGACTGTTTGAAGTTACAAGGACACTGGAAAAAAAAAAAGACTTTAGCACGACAGCAAAAGATGTCCGACGGATAGTGGATTCACTGAATGACGGTTGCAAAAAAGGTTTGTAAAATAAGGTGACCTGCTTAACAACTGGCATGACTTAAAGCCATAATTCTAGCCTCAATTGCAGTCGTAAGTCGAGGACTGCCTGTATACTGGTCTTTAGACTGTGACCATAAAGATTTGATTCGGTTTGGTTGATTGGGGGAGGGATTCCTATGGAAGGAAGTCTGCAGGGATCAAGAGAGGAACAAATAAACATAATCGAAATTTCACTGCCGTTATAGGTAAATCCTTGACTTACGACCACAATTGAGCCCAAAATTCCCGTTGCTAAGAGAGACACTGCAGTAACTTTTTGCTCCATTTTACGATCTTTCTTCCCAAAGTTGTTAAATGCGGTTGTTAAGTTAGTCACACACGTGGTTAAGTGAAATCTGGCTTACCCATTGACTGCGCTTGTCGCAAAATTGGCCACATTCGTTAAGCGAATCACTGCAGTTGTGAAATTAGTCACACGGTTGTTAAGTGAATCTGGCTTTCCCATTGACTTTGAAGGTCGCAAAAGGGGATCGCACGAACCCCGGGACACTGTAACCGTCATAAAATGAGTCAGTTGCCAACCATCTGAATTTTGACCACATGACGATGGGGGATCCTGCAACGGTCATAAGTGTGAAAAACGGCCCTAACTCATTTTTTTTCCAGTGCCGTTATGACTTTGGTCACTAAACGAATCGTCGTGAGTCATGGACCACCTGTAACCCAAGTTTACAAATTGATATTTCATTGGGACTCGGGTCTATTTTTATGCAGCAAGTATCTCCTTGTTTTCTAACTTGTAGGTTCTGGAGGACGCTAAAAGAGACGCCGACCTTCACCACGTGGCCTGTAACTTTGTGAAGAAACCTGGAAATACTTATTACCTGTACAGGAGGGAAAGCGGCCAGCGTTATTTCTCCTTGCTTTCCCCAAAGGTATTTGTAACCTGAAAAAAAACTGGGGTGATAAACCCAATGTCAACTCGCAAAGCATCCCTGGCCTGCTCTCGAGTTGCCATAGGCAAGGGGGATGAGAAACCAACGAAGCAGCACTCCCCTCCCACCGCTGTGGGTAACCCTGGGAGACAGCCTTGAGAGAGAGATGTCTGGAATGTGCTTCTGTTTTTGGCTGCCGTGCTCTTCGCCATTTTCCCATCCCCCTTGCCTATAGCAACTCGAGAGCAGGCCAGGGATGCTTTGCGAGTTGACACCGTGGTCACTTGATCAACTGACTCGCATTTATGACGAGTCCCAGTTTAAGGTAATCCTCTTTTGCCACCTGAAGAGCAAAAGCTGGGTTCACTTAACAACCGTGTTACTGCGGTGATTCGCTTACCACGTGGCGAGAAAAAGTCGTAAAATGGGGCAAACTCCCCTGAATTTCGATCACGTGACCATGGGGATGCAACGACGGTCATAAGCGTGAGAAAAATCAAGTCGATTTTTTTTTTCAGCACTGTTCTAACTTTTGAACAGTTACTCAACAAACGGTTGCAAGTCGAGAATTACCTGTATAAGAAAAGGAAGGGGGGAAAAAGCTACATTTAGAAGAACAGGAACTATATACTTAAAGACGTTCTGAAAAAAAGGAAGAGAAAAGAGACAATTGAGATGCAGAAGAGAGAAATTACTGCCTCTTAGGCAGAACAAAAGTTCATCCTAGAAACAGAATTCTATGTCTGGATCAGAAATAATTAGTTCATATTTACTATACTATCATATTACAATGAACAGTGAAAGATTTAATCGTTTCTTCTGAATAAATGACAGATGAAACAGAACACTTCCCGGTCTTTTCTTATGAGAAAAATTAAACATTTCTTCCTCCTTGTTTATTTTTTCCCCAGGCCTTAGGATAGAGAGAATGGCAGTTCTGTGGTTAATTACCTTTTAAAGCTCATTTCTCTTGCATTTGTGTCTCTCTCTCTGTGTTTTTAATCGTAGTGTAGGCTGTGTGACATAGAATTGGGTGGTCTTATAAATGTCTTAAATAAGTAAACAGCAGCAGTGTAAATACTCTTCCGTTTATAACAGTTGATGGCAGTGAGATTTAGACTTACGTTTATTGATCCCTGGAATAAACGGATTGTGTTATTTTTGAGCCAATGAACCCAATTTCACTGCAGGGTACACAAATCCTCTTCAGAAAGAAAAGAACTAAAAGCAAATTTATTTTGAACGGTCACTTACAACAGCGAGGATACAACACCGCCGAAAAAAGGGACTTAGGGCCGTTTAACGACCGTTGCACCATCCCCGTGTTCCCACGATCAAAATTCAGACTTGGCAACCGACTCGAATTTATGACGGTTGCAATGTCCCCTTCTGACCGGCAAAGTCGATCAGGATCCAGATCCGCTTAACCGCCACGCTTCTAACTTTTAACCGCTTCAGCGATCCGCTTAACAACGCAACGGTGGCGAGAAAAACGGGCAAAACTCTCTTTAACTGTCTCGCTGGGCAAGGAAAATGTTGGGGTCCATTGTGTTTGTAAGAAACGGACCCCCAAAATTGTCAAGAACCTGTATCCTTGAGCTTTCTACAGTCTACTGCTTCTTCAAAAACCAACTTTGACATCCATCAAGGGTGACGAGACAAGGCCATGGCTTGTCCAAGCTTTGTCGGAAACCTCTCAGCATCTGGTTATGTTCTCCCAGGTGTTCAGAGCTGTTGTGGCCCGCCAGTGGATCTGGCAGCAGATTTGGACAGTGAGGAGCTTGGGGAGGAACATGGGCCAGTCCTGGAGTCTGGAGAAGGCTCTGACGAGGGCTCCGCGTCGGAGGCAGAGAGGGGGCCAGGGCCGTCTGACAGTTATCAGCTGCCTTCGGAGTCAGACATCAGTGAGGCAGATGAACAGCTGGAGCCTGTTCCCAGTGTGCGCATGCGCAGAGTTGCCAGACGAAGGGAACAGCTAAAGAACAAGGGTCGACTAGGGAGTAAGGCCACACAGGTGGACGATGAAGGGCCCCTCCCAGGGGGAATAAAAGAGGAGCGAAAAGGGAGGGGTGTTTGCAGGAGACAATTAATTCATTCCTGCATTCTTGGTGTCTGAAAGATATGGGCCTGGCCCCATTCCAAGTCTGATAAAGGTCGGTAATTGTGAACTATCTAGAAAGACTGTGGGAGAGGAAAGACTTTGCTGGAGAGGAATTCACTGTCAATTTAATAAAAGGGGTTTATCGGGACGAGGACTCGGCTTCGTGCTGCTGGTGAAGCCTAGGTCAGAACAACGGCTACCTTTCAGTCCCATTCCTTTTACCTGGAGAATTGAGAAAAGCGGGCTGTTCTTTTCGGGGGACGCTGCTTAACGCGCTCCTTTCTCCCTTCCATCTAGGAGTGGGGCGCTAACTGCCCCAGCGAGTTCCTTGCTGCCTACAGACTGCAACACGACCTCTCCTGGACCCCTTTGGACGAGGCGGAGAAACGGGACACCGAACTCAACGTCTTGGAGAAGCTGCTGGACCAACAAGCCGTTTTGGCCCCTTGCAGCGAACCCAATTTTCGCGGCCTTACGATGTGACGGCGGTTTTGTTTCTTCCCCCCCCCACCACGAAATTAAGGAGACGCCTGGTTCTCCTCTTCGCAAACTGTTCTCTCTCCTGGCTGCTTTTGAAAAATGAAAAGGGGGGGGGGGGGCAGAAGGACTGGAGAACAACGTCCTCTTCGATACCCATTTGGAAACTTCACTGATTTTTTTTTTTTAAAATTGGACGGATTCCAGTTTCCCATCCTTGCGGTTTTAGCCATTTAGCGATCGGACGGCGGCCCGAGAAAGTCATTTTAGCCTCATTCCATGTCATCTCCTGCAAGGGACAGTCCGAATTAAGGCTGCCTCTCCTTTTTTTGCCCCCAAGCTGGGAATCCTCTTGCTCTTCAGCAGAGAAGGTAAGAAGAGGGGGCAGGAGCCTTGGAGGTCATCTAGCCCACCCTGTTCCCAGGGATAAAATCCACCACGACTCCACGGGATAACAATGCACCATTAATTATATGTCTTGCCTTCCCAATGGAGAAGATTTATTTATTTGTAGAATGAAGATTTTTTTTCCCCCATTTTCCCAATAACTCTGTGAGGTAGTTTGGACTGAAAGAAAACCAGAGTTCTTTTTTTTTTTTTAATCAGAGGAAGGAGATTTAACTAATAGTTTTATTTAGCTAGGAATCCCATGACATTGAAGATAACATTCTCTACCTACAACAGATTTATGAAGAATGTTTAACACGGGGAATTTTGAGTGTCCGGTATGAGGCAACAGTTCTTGGTCCTAACAGTTTGGATATTTTAATTTTTTTTTTTAGGAACCTAAACATGAACAGAAACTAGTTGAAACAGAACAAAGAAAGAAGGAAAGAGAAGGGAAAAAGTAAACACAAAGGTGCATCGAGAAACAAAAACATGCGAAGAAATTTCCGATTACAGCAAACATAATTACAAACTGATCTTGCTTCAGGATTACAAAAAAGCCTCCCTTTTTTCCCCATTTTATTCCCCCTAATCATCAAAACCAGGAGTGTGTCTTTTTTTTTTTTTCTTGTTTCATGCAAAATGAAATGATTTTGGGCCTCTCCCCTATCTCTCTCCTACCTCACAGGGTGGTTGTTGTTGTCGTCGTGGAGAAAATAGGAGGAGGAGGAAGGACGGCTAGATACGTTCGCTGCCTTGAATTATTTATAACAATAATGGAATTAAAAAAAAAGTCTAATCAAAATAAAAATGTCACAACTTTTGAGCATCCCTAATATCTGGAAATTGAAAGTGGAAAAATTTGACACACCCTATAAATAAATAAATAAATGTGTATGTATATGTGTAATTTATATGTATATATATGTATATGTGTGTGTATGTATAGGTATATATAGGGACGTGGTGGCTCAGTGGCTAAGACGCTGAGCTTGTCGATCGCAAGGCTGGCAGTTTGGCGGTTCGAATCCCTAGCGCGGTGTAACGGGGTGAGCTCCCGTGACTTGTCCCAGCTTCTGCCAACCTAGCAGTTCGAAAGCAGGTAAAAAAAGAACGCAAGTAGAAAAATAGGGACCACCTTTGGTTCCGTGCGCCTTTGGCGTTGAGTCATGCCGGTCACCTGACCACGGAGACGTCTTTGGACAGCGCTGGCTCTTCGGCTTTGAAACGGAGATGAGCACCGCCCCCTAGAGGTGGGAACGACTAGCACGTATGTGCCAGGGGAACCTTTACCTTTATCATCTATCTATCTATCTATCTATCTATCTATCTATCTATCTATCTATCACCTATCTTCTATTATCTATCTATCTATCTATCTATCTATCTATCTATCTATCTATCTATCTATCTATCTATCTATCTATCCATCCTCTATCTATACCGGTAGTATATAATATATTATACCCTGTTTCCCCCAAAATAAGACCTCCCCTGATAATAAGCCCAATCGGGCTTTTGAGCACATGGCAATAAGTCCAAGCGCTTATTTCAGGGTTCAAAAAAATATAAGACAGGGTCTTATTTTCGTGGAAACACAGCATATACACAGAGACATGTATGTATGTATACTAGCCTTTGTGTGTGTATCATACATGTGTATATACATGTGTACATACATGTAAGTATATGTACATATATGTATGCATGTGTGTATGTGTATATGTATGTATATGTAGAGACAAACATCTGTGTGCATACATACAGATGCATAATTATCCATCCATCTATATATGTATAGTGTATATATGTATACGTATAGTGGCATCCATGTGTATACACTCTCGTATGTATACATGCAGGCACATATATGTCCATAAAACATGGATATCCACACAGAGGCATACATGCAGACACAGTACTACCCTACGTGTGTATGTATGTAGAGAGACCTATGTGCGTGCTCGTGCGCATGCGTGTACACACATACGGGCCTCTAACGGCGGGTGGGGGGGGAGGAAGGCGAGGCCTCCTCTTTGGGCGGGGCTTTCCTCCCCCGAGCGTCCCCCTCCCCTCCGCGACGTCGCCCTCAAGCCCCGCCTCTGCAGGGACGCGGTGACGTAAGCGCGCCCGCCCGCCCGCCCTTGCTGCCCAGGCGAGGAGACCCCGCAGCGAGCTGCCAACGCCCGGCGGAGCAGCGCTGTGAGGTAAAAAAGGCGGCGGCAACGGCAACGGCGGGATTTCTCGGCCCGGTCGGCGGCGGAGGGAGGGAAGGAAGGAAGGAAGGAAAGAAAAGAAAAGAGGGCGAAGGCCTCTGCGGTGCGTCTCGGGACTGAGGGGAGGTGGGGGGGGGGTTCGGCCTCCCTCCCTCCCTCCCCCCCTCCGTCGCCTCAGCCTTTGTGGGGGAGGGGAGCTCGGCCCTTCCTGAGGGGGGAGGGGGAAGTGGGGGGGAGGGGCGCGCTTACCGGAAGGGGGAGGGGGACGCCGGACTCCTGTGTATGCGGGGGGGGGGGGAAGCAAGAACGGACGGACGAACGGACGACTACAACGCCCATCCTTCCCCCACGGGGCCTGGCGGGGGATGATGGGAGCTGGGATACCCCCGCCGCCGGGGAAGCGGTATTTTTAACACCGGGAGCGAATGGGAACAGGTGAAGGCGACTTTGCTGCCCTTTCCCTCCCCTCTCACAGCGGGGCGGCCGGGGAGCATGGGCGTTGGAGTCCCAGGGAGGGGGGGCAACCTCTGTGTTGTGTGTGTTTTGTGTGTGTGTGTGTCTCCCGAGTGGGCGAGGAGACGCCCTCGAAGCTGGGGTCTGAGGGAGGGAGAGGGGGGGCTGCTTGTCCCGTGTCCCCCCCTTTCCTCCCCTCCCTTCCCCCCTCCACCCGACCGCTCCAGGAAGGGGGCGAAGAGGCCCGGAAGACCATAGAGAGCCGGGCCGCGGGAGGGATCGGCCTCTTCCGGCGCTGGGGGAGGGAGGGGAGGATAAAAAAAACAGTGGTGGGGGGAGAATAAGGGGAGGGGTCCTCGTCCTCCCAGCTGATTTCCCTGGCGGAGGAAGGGGGCAGCTGGGAAGAGAGGCCTTTCCTGTCTTCCATTCCTTCTCCTCTATTTCTTTCCTTCCCTCCCATTCTTTCTTTCTTTCTTTCCCTCCCTCCCCCCCTCTCCATTGCTCCTCCTCCCCATTCTTTTATTTCTTTCCTCTCCTCCTTTCCTTTTTTCTTCTTCCTTCCTTCCCCCTCTTCCTTCCTCTCCCCTCTTCCTTCCCTTTCCTTCCTTCCTCATCTCTTTCCTTCCTCTCCCTCTCTTCCTTCCCCTCCTTCTCCTTCCTTCCTCATCTCCTTTCCTTCCTCTCCCCCCTTCCTTCCTTCCTTCCTTCCTTCTTCCTCATCTCTTCTCCTTTCCTTCTCCTTTCCTTCCTCTCCCCCTCTTCCTTCCTCTCCCTCCCTCCCTCCCTCCCTTCCTTCCTTCCTTCCTTCCTTCCTGTCTCCTTCCTTTTCCAATTGTCTTGAGATTCTATGATTTTAATTCGCCTTAAAGCAATTAAGGCTGGCTGGGGAATTCTGGGAGTTGAAGTCCAGAAGAAGACCTCCAAGGTCTCTTCCAGACGGAAAACTGGCCACCAATGCTTGGAAAGATTGGGGCTGATTGAGGGTGTTTAGGAAAGGGGGCAGGTTGGGGGATTTTGCCCGTTTCTGCTGGGCTGCACCCTGGGGCCACAGGCAACCCAGCTCAAAGTCTCCCCATTAAAATCTCAACAGGTTGAAACATGCACAAAGTGCTGGGAATCCGGTTCAGGACTCTCTTGCATTGACTGAGAATGTTAGTCATGAAGGGTTTTTTTGCACTGGGGCAATTAATTAAAACTCCAATTAATTTAGACTGGAAATAGCCTGACCAGTACAGTACTCTAGGTATGTTGTAGATACCCAAAATGTAATGGCCTACCTCGGGGGGGGGGGGGGGGGGGGGGGGTGGTGGTGTCTCCAAACTTGGCAATTTTAAGACTTATGGACTTCAACTCCCAGCCAGCCATGCAGCCAAATCCACAAGTCTTAAAAGTTGTTAAGTTTGGAGACACCAGGTCTGATGGGAGATCCCTGACTGGTACTTTTGACATATTTTCTTTTTATCTGGATGGCAGTGGGCAAAATGGCAGCATTTGAGTTACCGGTGGGAAGTTTTGCTCTTTTTCCCCATGCAAATTTACCCCTGGGAGGTCTCCTCACTACTGTAAAGTAGGCTTCTGCAGCTTTTGAACCCCAGTGTCTCAAGGATGGGTGTGTAGCATTGAATTTCATAGGTTAAGAAAGGCAGGATTATACCATGTCATTACTAACTTGAATACCTTGCAAGATATTTTCCAAGATCAGAAGTAAAGGGATTATAAAAGCTAGTTAGACCATCTCTGATTTAAATAGCACTATGTGCTACATTAGGGAAGATCCCCCCCCCCCCCATTTTAATCCAATAGAATTTGTTTTTTTGGTCTAGGATAAAGAATAACTAATGCCTTTAATTTAGAAATAATTCAGCATAAATACAGATTATACAGTTATATATAAGTAACTGGTATTTAAGCAAGCAGTTATGGGAATCATAAAAGTGAATTCTCTTATATAATGATATAGTGAGTGTTGAATCGGAGCATTTTTTAAACAATTAGTTTTTCTACATATTCCAATGGAGATTGACTCACCTGTAATGTGGAAATGATAGTCCTTTAATGATTGCTTAGATGCATATAATATATACATCTAATACATGAGTTCATCTGTGAATGAACTCAGTATATGTCTCCTAATGCTCTGTCTGATACTTTGTTTAGGTCAATATTTTGCATTCACGTTTTATTTTCAATCTAAAATTGTGTCCCCTGAGTGATACATGGGAATTTGGACATTCTGAAAAAAGTCACCGTGGAAGCTTGCCTTGTCTTGAGTTAAACTACTATTCTTTGTAGATTGAATTTGAAGAAGCTCTCTGTATAACATAAAGTTTTAAGTCTTGTTTTTAAGCTGCAAAGTTCTGCTAATGTAGAAAAAAAACTGAATTAGAAAGTCCCCATTTTGTAGGCCATTTGTTCTGGGAATGCAGAAGAATCTCCCCATTTCAGGATGATAAGAAAGAGTTTCTGTGTTCCTTGACATACAAAGCACTCCAGGTGTGCTACACCACTTGTGCTTAGGTTTTATTACCTATCCAGATGGGTGGGGTGTGGTGGGCTGTATTGGAAAGAGATAGGGAGAGGTTTCGAAGGTAAGCCTGGCCTGAGATGGCATTGGGAGCCCTTCATGTTATCTTGGCTGATTTGAATGCTGACCTCAGATAGGCGAAGGAGCGGGTGGCCTTGAGGGCCTGCAGAGTTTCTGCTTGTCTGTCCCAGCCCATTTTTTGCCTGGTTGTGAGACAGGCAGGAGGGATTGCAAATCGACTTTTGTTTGTGGTTGCTTACGCTTTAAAATTTCCTTTTTGCTTGCGCTTGCACAGAGAGCTGGAAAATTTCTGCCCATCGGTTTGTGTTGGCGAGTGGAAGATCAGTTGATTAGTCCTTGGTCATCATATTCCTTTGTGTTGATTGGTCTCTGATTGGTCATTTTGACAATGCCATTTAGGTATTCCCCCTGTTTTGGAAAAATGTGTTCAAACATGTCATGCTAAAAACCTTTCAGAGGTTGTTAAACTTCTGTTCAGAATATGCAGTAAATAGTTCTTCAGTCCCAGCATAAATGCCAAGAAATGGATAGCAATAATTAAATTTGCTAATCTTATGGTATTTGGCAGTTACTGGGATTGTACATATGCTAAGAATTAGCTATCACTTCATACTGGACGTAGGATGTCCAATCTCTACCATATTGTATGCTATGTATGTATGTACGTACGTACGTACTGTATGTTTGTGGAGAAATTAGTCTTATAATTTCAAGATTAGCTTCCCTAAAGTGGCTTTTGTAATTGACTGATGGGAAATTTGTCAATGCTGACAATGTTCCAGTGGTGCTCCAGATGTTTTCAGATTGCACCCAAGGCACCTATTACTCTTGGTACTATCTTTGCTTTCTTTTCCCACAGTTGTTCTCCTTCTGTTTGCAGATATTTATTATTTTATGACTTTCTCCAGTTCTTCCTCTTCTATTCTTCTGTCTCCAGACATTGTCCACGATCCAGATATTTTTTTTTTTTGTCTTTCTTATCAATGGTTGTTACATCTGGGATGTTATGCAGCAGGCGGGTTGTCTAAAGTAGCAATCACCAACTGGTGGTCTGTGGCCCACTGGTGGTCCGTAGAAAATTATTTGCATTTTTTATATTGTACCAAATCAGGGGTCCTCAAACTACGGCCCCTGGGCTGGATACGTGCAATGAACGTTTGTGTTGCTGCAGAGAGTCTCCCGCTTCGGGGTCTTTTTATGTGGGTCGGAGGGGGGAAGAAATTCCGACTTGGGGTCTGCTTCAGCCGCCTGGTGTGGGGCTTTGGGCAAAGGCTGGAGGGAAGTGCTGCAAAGAGCCGGAGGGCCTCGTTCCAGTGGGACTGCATCATGGCCTGAAACTGGCTGACCATCTCAGCCTGCTGAGCCTCAAGCACCAGTACCTGGCCTTGCACTCCCGCAGGTCTTCCCTCTGCTTGGAAAGCCTATGCATGTAGTCCTCAATGAGGTGTTTCTGCTGAGCCTCCTTCACGGCCAGATCCAATTTGAACTGAGCTGTTTTGCCTACTCTTTCTCATGGTAGCTGCTTAGCTCCAACAGGGCTAAGGGCTTCCTGTTGGGGCCCTAAGAAGCCCAGGTGGGCAGGCGAGGAGTGGCTGGGAGGGGAGGGGCGAGTAGAGGTGTCTCTCGACGTGAGTGACATCAAATTGGCCATGCCTACCCAGTCACATGACCACCTAGCCACAGCCAGCCAGCTGGTCATTAGGTAGATCATATTAGTGGTCCGTGGGATTTAAAATTATGAATTTAGTGCTCCCTGTACTCCGAAAGGTTGATATTTGTTCTTGGTGTGGTGCAGTATAAGTTACTCATTTTTGTTTAGACTCTTGGGAAAACATATTTTCCATTTTAGTGAAATGTAACAAATGTGAGTGAAAAATAATCAGAAGTGTATAAAATAGATGTTGTACCTCAGGGGAGAGTAAAGTTTGTGTACGAACACACAGGCCAGGTTTACTCTGGCTGCATAACAGGCCTTCTGCAGAAGAAAACAATTATATATTCTCCGGAGAGGTGTCTTGATGAGACTCTAATAAGTCTTAACAAGCTTTTATTATGGTTATTATTTACTCCAATTCCCTAAAACCCTACATCAACAGTCCCCAGTACTTCTGCAGCTCTGCTTCCTTCTTGGCTGGCCCCTTGCTGTTGAGAGAAACATGAAAAGAAAGCAAAGTTCAGTGATACAGAGGAACACTCCCACTAATAGGAGGGGCCGTTACTTGGTATAAATCTCTGCTGTAAAAATAATTCACCTCTACATTTAGATGATGAACCAGCCAACTTCTAAGAACTGGGTTTCTTAGAAAGGTTGCTATTGAGGGAATAGGACCATGCGCATGTATGAACGCTGAAGATTTCATCAGAAGAATAAGAAAACTGCTTTTGGTTTTCACCACCACCCCAAAGAACTGGAATGACCTGTAGCAGAATTCAAAATTGCCCAAGGATTTTGGTGTTGGTAGATTTCAGCACCTTGAAAACACATGTACTTTAGTGTGATGCACAAATGATAGAAATAAGCTGGGATGCGATTGTTACCTCTTGAGTGCCTACTTGCAAAACAGGAAGGAAAGTTCTTGTGGTTAAAACCAAATTTCTAACTTTGGCATGAAGTTTAGCGCCAGTATGAATAATAAACGTTTTACATTGTGCTGCACGACATGTAATGTTAATGTAAGGCCTTAAGTTGCACGACACAACCTCTTGTTTCATATTCCTGCGTTAAAGAAAAACCTGTACAGGATGTGTTATGCAAATGCTGGCATTTTCTGTTTGAGGGAAGAAAGAGCTTTCAGCTCCTTAGTCATGATTTAGACTAGAGCCTTTTCACCAATGTTTCTACCACCCAGGATCCCTTGAGAACAGCAAATTTTTGGTGGGATTTCCTGGAACTTTCCTTTTTAGGGAACAAAACTAAAAGTATAATTCAGAATCCTATAATCAGCTAGATTATTTGGGGAAAATTGGTTTTAATTTCCCCTTCTTGCTCCCATACTCTTTGATCTGCTTTTTGGGGGGTTCTACTTACTGTAGCTGAATTTCTTGAGAGGCCTATACAGAAAGTGCAATAACAATGATAACACGTTTTCTATCCTTCACATAATTAATTACCTGACTTCCTGTTTTTATTTTTCCAGATTAATTTTGGACCTGATATAGCAACAAATTTGAACTATGCAGACAATTAAGTGTGTGGTTGTGGGAGATGGCGCTGTTGGTAAAACATGTCTTCTAATTTCTTATACGACAAATAAATTTCCCTCTGAATATGTACCAACGGTGAGTAAAAGGTGGTACTTTCTCTTCCCCCCTCCCCCCTTTTCTTGTACAAAGTTAAAGAACAGAGAATTACGGCGCTGCTAATTAGACCTATATGTATGAAATAAATCCTGTGCATGTGTTCAAAAGTGTGTGATGCAACAACAGCATTTTAGTTTAAGGGCTGTTTTTGGGACTTTTTGCTTTGGGAATTTTTCGAACATTATACATGGGTGTGATAACGCAAGCTTGTGCCATCTGCTAAGCTTTCAGGAAATAAATGCCCACTGCCGAACTGCTTTAGGATGAGATCAAGTCATCCTGAATACAGGAAGTGAAAACTTTAGGCTGAACTTCATAGGACCAGCCATAAATTCACCCTTTGCACTGAACAGCTGAGGTGTCACAGCGGTGGTTAGTAGAAACAATGGCTAGCAGGTCTGGCAAAGCATGTGAAGGAGGTGCTTAGCCACATGGATGAGTGAGCATTAAAGGAGCCACATTCTTTCCAAGGCTTGGGTGTCTGCATTTGCACACCTCGACAATGGATTAACTGAGACTGCCAGAGGAGAATAGCCATCAGCATATACCTGTGCAAGCAACTGGTGACAGCTTAGGTATCCTTGGTGCTCACTGAGCTTGGTTGTCTTGCAGACATTTCATTACCAAACTAGGTAACATCATCAGTGCACCAAGTGAACCCCACAGTTCAGCCCTGAGCTACAAATATTCTCTCAGAGGGGACATCTTGCTAAATAAATTTTCAGGCCTTCCAAAGGTGGCTTAATGCTTCCAACGGGGGTTACTTTGCTCACACTGACGTGCTTAACAAAACTTTTTAAAGTGTTTCAAATACTTAGCGGTAGTATTTAAACCTTGCTCAGCCACTACTGGAGATTTTGACCCAAACTTCAGATGAAGTAGATTAATAAATGGGGGCCATTTGTACCTTTTCAAATCAGCGCCCCTTCAAGATCGTATGTAAATCCTGAACTCCTTTACATAAACAAAGGTAAGTTAATAACTGTTTGCAGTATGTTTAACCAGCATTAATATATCTTTCCCTGGGTTAAACAGTGAAAAGGTGTGTTTATAAACAATGATGCATCCTATGTTGTGTTTTATCGTTTTGTAATTGTTTCTAAATGCACCACAAAATCCCCCCCCCCCCAAAATAATAAGAGTAGCTGGCGTACATATGTGAATACTAACCTTAGTACATGTCCATCTTCTTAGTTTTATAATACTGATTCAATTCAATTTTTATTCCTGCCTTTTTTATACACAACTCATGGCAGTGAACATGCCTAATACTCCTGCCTCCCAGTTTTCCCCACAACCACCACCTTGTGAAGTGGGTTGGGCAGAGTGAGTGAGTGACTGGTTTTCAGGCCTAAGGAAAACCTAGCATTCAAGTTTCCTGGTGTTTAAGCCAGCATATTCCAAGTATGTTTCGCTGCTTGGAAGATTATTTAAATCAAGGTATTTAATCTATAACGACATGGTATTTTAAAATGCCTGTTTAGGTTCAAATGTCAGCCTGCTGGTTTCTCTTAAAAAAGGAGAAGCCTTTGATTTGTAGGCGGGGAGATTTAAAAATATTGTAATTACACGTAGACTTAATTGTTTGGATAAACATAATGGTTCTGAGTAGGGCAACTATATTAGACTGTTACTGAAACCCACTACTGACGGCTGAGCTTGTTCTGCTGGTTTCTTACAGGTTCATATTTCTACGTAAATAGTTGATTTAAGTCCCAGGTATGCTTTATATTTGGGAGATGAATGATCGATGCCGAAAGCTGTTTCTTGTCTTTTTAACTCTGCAGGTGTTCGATAACTATGCTGTAACAGTGATGATTGGCGGGGAGCCATACACCTTAGGCCTGTTCGATACCGCAGGTAACTGCTTTTTTTAACTCTGTCCATCCTTTGAGGAAGAAGAAGGGGTTTGTAGTTGCTGTAGCACAACTTGACTGTTGATAAAACTTCAGTGCCGAAAACCACAGCAATATAATATCTGTCCAAAGCAACGTAATGTAAAGAATGCTAGTTCGTTTGGTGGTCCCTTTCCACCCCCTTTCCCCTTCTGTGGGGCTGTTTGTTGATAAATTTGGAAGCTGCTTTGGAAGCCTCTGTAGCAGAGGGAAGGAATAAAATGTTCCTTGGTGGATACAGTTCTTGCTTTTCTCCTGTATCCTGTATATGTTTCTCCTGTTGGTGTAAGGTCGTGATGGCGAACCTATGGCACGCGTACCAGAGGTGGCACACGGAGCCCTCTCTGTGGGCACGCGTGCCATCACCAGCTGCTCTTCTGGTTTCCATCATGCTAGTCTTCGAGTGTGCCAGAGCACCGGAAAACGGCCTGAAAACAGCCCCCCAAAAGGCCAAAAAATAGGCATGCACGCCCCATCCAGCTGGTCTTTAGATTTCCGGTGCTCCGGCAGGCGCGAAGACCAGCTGGCTGGCGTGCATGTGTGTGTCGGAAACCCGAAGACCAGCTGGCCGGCGCGGGCATCCGCACCGGCCAGCTGGTCTTCCGGTTTCTGGCGCTCCAACGCGCTCACGTGCACACACATGCATGCACATTCTGTTTGGGCACTCGGTGCCAAAAAGGTTCGCCATCACTGGTGTAGGGTCTCCTGCTTGAGCAGGGGGTTGGACTAGATGACCTCCAAGGTCCCTTCCAACTCTGTTATTCTGTTATTCAGAAGTTGTGGGAGCTTCATCCCTGGAGGCTTTCAAGAAGAGATTGGACTGCCATTTGTCAGAAATGGTGTAGGGTCTCCTGCTCCGGGGGTGGGTGGGTGTTGGACTAGATGACCTCCAAGGTCCCTTCCAATTCTTCTGTTATTCTGTTACTATTATTCTGTATCCTCTTTGAAGTCCCTTCCAGCCCTTGAATTCTATCAGTGCACTTGAGTGAATGTACCAGAATTTCTTGGTTTGGGAAATGACACACGGGATGAACTACAGCTGTCATTTCCTGCTTTGCATATCTCAGATAGAAAGGAAATTTCTTTAGGTACAGCTTCCTCAGAAGCAGGACTGCTTCGTGATCTGCAATATCACATTTATTTTACCAAGCGTGGCCTCGATCTTTCCCGCAGAAAGTGGAAAATTACAGTTATTGGTGTCTCTGGCCTTGGAGTAAGCCTTGGACTTTTCTCCTCACGGGTGTCAGTTTCGTGTGCCATTCTTCCTTGTTAGAAGCAACAATCTGAAAGTGCAACTGAATTTTCTTCTGGGAATTACATTCCTCTAATTTACATGTTATCATTTGGCCTTCTGAGTCATAAATGGAAAGGGAGGGAGGGATGCGTCCCTTTGGAATACGCACAGCTTAAAGTTCGAGCCGTCTGAAAGAAAAGAGGGCAGTTTTGCTTGAATCCCTTCAGCAATATTCTTTTCTCATTCCGATATATCAGAGTTAAAATTCTAAAGCCACTGACAAGATGGCCCTTGACTTAGAGCAACCGTTTGCTTAGCGACCGTTTGAAGTTAGACCTCTGGTCTAACTTAACAACCGCAGTGATTACCTTAACAACTGTGGCCGGGAAGGTCATAAAACGGGGCAAAACTCACTTAACACGTTTCTTCTCCCTTAGCAAGGCTCAATTGTGGTCAACCCTGTATATACCTGTGTGAAATGTTCTTGCGCCCTTTCCTCCATCCCGAGACCAGGTTTCTAACGTCGGTCTCTTTTATTTTATTTTTTTCCCAGGACAGGAAGATTATGACCGATTACGGCCCCTCAGCTACCCACAGACAGATGTGTTTCTGGTCTGCTTCTCGGTGGTCTCGCCCTCTTCGTTTGAAAACGTTAAGGAAAAGGTGAGGACATTCAAGCTGCACCCATGGCAGATGCTTTTAATCTGAGGAGGAGTCCTTGATGCTCTCTGAGCCTTGGTTGACATTCTTGCAGACGTTTCATTAACCAAACTAGGTAATACCATCAGACTGATAACCATAGCACTAGCAACAGCAGCATCCCTTAGACTTATATACTGCTTCATAGTACTTTACAGCCCTCTCTAAGCGGTTTACAGACTCAGCATATCGCCCGGCAACAATCTGGGTCCTCATTTTACCAACTTCGGAAGGATGGAAGGCTCAGTCGACCTTGAGCCAGTCAGGATTGAACTGCTGGCAGTGAGAAGGGTTTGCCTGCAATCCTGCATTCTAACCACTGCACTATCATATCAGAATAGAATAGGAACAGAATAGAATATAGAATAGAATAACAGAATAGAGAAGAATAGACTATAGAATAGAATAGAATAGAATAGAATAGAATAGAATAGAATAGAGAATAGCAATAGTCCTTACACTTATATACTACTTCACAGTGCTTTACAGTCTTTTCTAAGCCGTTCAGCATTATTGCCCCCAGCAATCTGGGTCTTCATTTTGCCAACCTTAGAAGGACGGAAGTCTGAATCGACCTTGAGCTGATCCAGATCGAACTCCTGGCTGTGGGCATCCCTGCATCCTAACCACAGCTCCACCGGGGGGCTCATGATATTAAACTAGCTTGACCATGAAATGCCTGCAAGAAAAGAATCACGCTTGGAGAACAATAAGGACCCCACAGTTCAATCCCGAGCTTCAAATACTCTCTTCTATCGGTGGCTTTCAACCCTCACGATAACAGCCCAGGGTCGCTTTGTGCGGTGATATATATATATATTTTTTAATAACCTGACCGCTGGTCACATTTTTCTCTCTCCAGTGGGTCCCCGAAATCACTCACCATTGTCCGAAGACTCCCTTTCTGCTCGTCGGGACCCAGATTGACCTCCGAGACGACCCTTCGACGATTGAGAAGCTCGCCAAGAATAAGCAGAAGCCCATCACTCCCGAAGCCGCGGAGAAACTGGCGCGGGACTTGAAAGCCGTCAAATACGTGGAATGCTCTGCGCTCACACAAGTAAGCCCCCCCTGTTTAAATCGTTAGCGGCAGAGGGAGGGGGGGAATCTTCAGAGAGTGACGGGGGCTACGGCAGGTAAGTTCCTCTTCGGTTCGGTCTGTAGCCGCCTTCAACGTAGGGAACGGAAAACCCCGTGAATCTCTTGGAACAGTTTTGCACAAGATGCTTAAAAAAACCCCAACGCATCGGATGGCGTAAAGCAAACGGAGACGGCGTCACCATTAATTAACCATCACGGCACTCCAAAGAGCAAATCCCAACCCTTGGCATTTAATTTCCCATCGATTTGAAACCCTTAATTGCAAGCGGAGCCGGTGTCTCAATATCCTCTGTATGATAAATCGGATAATTGCAAAAGGCAGGAGGAGGAGGAGGAGGAGGAGGAGGAGGAGGAGGAGGAGCCGGTCGAAACGAGCGAGTTAGGCTTGTTGGGCGACTCAGAATCTGTGTCGGGCTCACCCTGAAAAGTTTTTTTTTATTATTATTATACTCGGATGTTATGATTTTTGCGGTCTGTGGATGCAGATAGAAAGACATTTTTAATGGATGGTGTTATATAGAGTTTGTTGCCTGATAATGGTGATCAGGGATGGGCAGGGAAGGAGATGGTGGCATTGTGTGGCAAATGAATTTGATGGTTTGGCAGAAAGGGGCTAAATTACCCGAGTTTCAAAGCGTGTCTCTTTTACAAAACGCAGCATCACAACTACGAGATGTTTGTCAGACATAACTCCCGGGAGTTATGGAAGAGCCAAAGGATGGTATTAATACGCAGGTTTTTGTGGGGTTTTTTATATAAAATTTTTATTAAACAAAGATTAAAAACATTGGACATAGTGTGACCATCCCGGTCTTATCATACGTTATTTTTAACATAACAACAATTATAATTACTATTTTAACATACATTTCTATTTTGTTCTTATATACATATCCCTTGTCCTCATTTACATATTTGTCTTAAATATTATCCAGTATCCATATTTTACAAGCCTAATTCTTTATTGTTCCAACTCCTTTTCTCCTTTCCAACCATTGGTACGCTTTCTTCCAAATTTTATAGTTATTAATATTAGGTATTAATACACAGTTTTGAATGACAGCCCTCCCCCAGCGTCAAAAGGGGTGGGGAGTAAATTACAGGTAGTCCTCGACATACGACCTCAGCTGAGCTCCAAACTTCTGTGGTTAGGTGAATTTTGCGCCATTTAACGAACTTTTTTGCCACCGTTCTTAAGTGAATCACTGCAGTTATTAAGTTTGCCACACCGTCGTTAAGCAAACCCCATTGACTCTGCTTGTCAGAAGGGGGTTGCATGACCCCGGGACTCTGCAACCATCATAAATACGAGTTGCCAAGCATCTGAATTTTGATCACATGTCCATGGGAATACGGTAACACTCATAAGTGTGAAAAAACGGTCACTTTTTTCCAGTGTCATCGTTACTTCGAACGGTCAATAAGTGAGCTGTTGTAAGTTGAGGACTACCGGTAACTGAAATCTTACCTGAACCATATTAAAGTGTCAGGGAGGGAAAGCTTTGGAAGTATTTTTTTTTCCGAGGGGGATGGAGATAGGAAATGTTTCTCCTCTCCTTAAACAATATTTTTGAGAGCGAGGTTGGCATTCTGGAGTGCAAAGCTGTAAACAAACAACAGAAATCGAAGTTCGTACAGAAAAAACTTAATTCTTGCCCTTGGCTTGGAAGGCAAAGCCTTAGCAAATGTGGTTAGCTTTTTAAAAAAAGTTGTTATTGTTTTAATGAACATAAGAGGAAATAAAAAAGAAGAACATAAAACCAAACAGAAGTAAAAAAAAAAAAACCTGAGGCATGTTTGATGCAAGAAGTAATTCAGTCTAGTTTTAAAATAAACTTCCAATTGTCTAATCTTCCTTCATGCCAAGTGTTGTGGCGAATTCTAATGCCATTCAACTGTCCCTGCTTGTCTTCTTAAAGATAGGATCGCTAAAAAAAATGCCATGAATTAAATACTATTATTAATCTGTAGAATGCTTCTGCATAAAAAGGCAGATTAAAATAAATGGGTATAAAGTGGGAGATGTTTAGAACGAATTATGTGTTACACCAATCAGACTGTTCAGATTTTTAATCTCCTATATAAAAAAAACACTTCTAGTCTGTAGCACTCAATTTATTCTGAAACTAACTAAAGATTTGTAATAATGTCAAGATGCTAATATTAAAATGTAGCACAGTGTCAATTATAAACAATTTAGAACCAATTGCAATGCTTCTAATAGGGGACACACACACACGCACACACACGTTTCCCCAAAAATAAGACTGGGTCTTCTATTACAGAAGCAACTTGTTCTGTAATCTTAGTTCTAAGGAGAAATTTCCTGACAATTAAAACAATCAGTTGCCTCCAGAAGTTGTGAATGCTCCAACACTGGAAATTTTTAATAAGATGTTGGATAACCATCTATCTGAAGTGGTGTAGGGTATCCTGCCTAAGCAGGGGGTTGGACTAGAAAACCTTCAAGGTCCCTTCCAACTCTGTTATTCTATATTTCTATATTTTGCTCCAAAAGAAGCATTAAGGCTTATTTTCTGGTTAGGTCTTATTTTGGGGGGAAATGCGGTACTAAATGCATCCATCTGGCTGACAATCTTAACAGGGGCTTATTTTGGGGGTAGGGCTTAATCCTGAAAAATCATGCTAGGGTTTATTTTCCGGCTGGGTCTTAGTTTCGGGGAAACGAGAGAAAGAGAGAGAGATATGAATAGATAAATGATGATAGATATATATATATATAGAGAGAGAGAGAGAAAGATGAATAGATAATGATGATAGATAGATAGATAGATAGATAGATAGATAGATAGATAGATAGATATAGAAATATCTTGTACGTAAACAGGAAACCTGATTCAATTGCTTGTTCCATGTCAGATGAGCTTCCTAGGAGAAGTTGGTTAGTCCTGAAACCCCAAATTTCCATATATATTTTTTCCTGACACAGCTAGCCTTTTCATAAATACAGGCACACACCTGAACCATATTTGAAAGGTTTTTTTTTGCAGAGACCGTTGCGCTAGGGAAGAGAAAAGCTTTGTGAATAATACAGTTGATAGAAAATCCTCAGCTTGTGCTGATAGATAATTTCGTTATCTCTCAGTGGATTTAAGACGGGTTCAGTTTTGTGCCAAGTGTTCCACTTGGCTGCGGTGGTGGTGCTGGTTTCTTTTCTTAGAAAACAATCTGTTGCTGCAGATCAGGACTTCGCGTGCTGATGTGACTATTGCAGACAGATGGAGGGCATTTTATTTGCAATTTTCTCCCCCCTCCTGTCTGCCTTATCGCTTGGAGTTGACCGAGAATCCCACAGGTTAAATTTCTCGTGCTGGAACTGCCGTAGTTTTCCTCCCCCCCCCCCCCCCGAAAATGGGGAGGGAGCTGTCTAAACACGAATGTAATTCGTTTCCTGTTGGAAGTATTAACGGATTTCTTGGTAGCAAATCCACGTCCAGTTGCATGGGAACAGCTGCTGGAAAGTTGATGCCTTTCTCTAATTTTACTCTGCCCGTGGCAGGCTGGAAATATTAAAACCAGAGGGCAGATTATTTATTCACCCGTCGTATTTGTGTAGCCTCCCATCTCACGAGAAGCTAACTCTGGAGGGGCAGGGGTGGGCCGAGAGTAGTAAGCAAAGAATTGGAAACGGCCACCCTTTGACGGTCGGTTCATCCTCTCCAGAGGATTTGGCTAACCAATCTGAGTGGCAAATGTTGGTTAACTGCTTTCTCTTTTTCACGCTTTGTAGTCAAAAACCTGGTTAGTTTCTGCCGAGGGCACAGAGCTGGCCGGTTGTAACTCTGGTTAAGAAACCCATCACGTGGTTTGCAGAGCAATGCTCCTCGTATCATAAGTGCTTGTGAGTCGAATGGGCCTGGATATTCGGAGCTTCCTCCTACACATCAAAAGATCAGGTTGTTTTCTCCCTCTCTGTGTATGTGCGAAGACATCCGATGTCACATTTAAGTAAAGACCTTATCATCATCATCACCATCTTTTAACGATCCCATAATCCCTTGCGGGGTGGAGTCTGGCCAACTGAACGGAGCTAGCAGAGTATTGAATGGCCGGATGCCCTTTTTCTCGCCAGTGCGGGACTTTTGTTCGGCAGATCTATTTCTCATTGTGCCCAGAGAGAGAAAAATATCTGCCTCTCCCTAGGATCGAACTCACAAGCCTCCCGATTGTGAGGCGAGAGCTCCGCCTCTTAGGCTACCGCACCCACTCCTTAAGTAAAGACTTTCTATTTATACGAAAACTGGTGTTCAGGTAGAACCCTTTCGCTCCGCTTGCCTCTCCTTTCCTCCTCCAAAGATCTACTTTGTGCCAAAAGTAAATCTGCTTTCACCGAACACCTTTGTTTCCTGAATGCTCTTTTGTACCTGCTTGTGTGTTTGTGTGTGTGTGTGTGTGTCTATCTCTCTCTAACCCTCTAACCAGGCTGCTATCTTTTTCTCCTCCCCCTCTGTCTTTATAGAGAGGTCTGAAGAATGTATTTGATGAGGCTATCCTAGCTGCTCTCGAACCCCCGGAAACTCAACCCAAGCGGAAATGCTGTATATTCTAAACTGTTTCCTCTTTTTTTTTTCTTCTTTTTTTTTTCTTTACTTCTTTTCCTTTCCTCCTTTTCTTGTCGCTGCTTCTTCTCTCTCCTCGCTGTAGAAAGTTGGTTGGAAAACAACTACACCGCCAACCGCCAACCACCACCACTAATAAAACAAACCCTGAACGAAAGAAGCCGTCTCTCTTTACTCAATGTCTTTAGAGCAAACTCTGTATTAGCTTTTGAGGGTCGGGAAGGGATTAGAAACTTGCTTTTTTAAAAACAAACAAACAAACAAATAAATCGGGCCGCGGCTACGGGAAACGTGAAAGTAGAACCCGTTAAAATGTGCTTTAGGGTTGCTGGCTCTTTTAATTGCTATATGAGTAGGTCGCTCAAGAGATGCCGTGGTAGTTTTGCTTAGAATAACAATAATAATAATAATAAATAGGGAGGAATAATTGAATGAGAAATTGGTAGGATTTTTATATCTGAATGAAAAGGACTGTACAATCTTATTTCTCTTCCTCCTTCTCCCTCCCTCCCTTCTTCCTCTCCTGTTCTCTTTTCTCTCTCAAATTGTATTTGCATGATGATTGTATCTGACATGCTGACCTGCAAGTAATACTAAAATGGTTTTTCTCTTTCTCTCTCTCTCTCTTTCTCTCTGTGCAGTGGGTTTTTGCTATACTTTTTGGCTGTTTGTGGTGTCGTGCAGTGTTTGTTGGGGTTCTTGGGGGGGGTGGATGTTTTGGGGCACGGGCTCCTCTTGACGATGGCCGACATCTGTTTTCTGGTGACATTGATGATAAAAATCACTTTTGATTCCTTCTTAAAGCTTGCACTTGTAAACATGTAAAAGCTGTTTTAAAAAAAAAGAAAGAAAAAAAAGGGGGAAGGAAAAAATATATATATACTTTTTTTTTTGACCTCTGTTGTCCAAAGGGAAGGAAACGGATCTCCAATTGTAGTACCCTGAACATTTCAAAATTAAAAAAAACGAGCTGTTTGTATACATTGCCTGATGAAGCATTATTCCGGTTTGCTTTCATTTGCTTCAGTTTTTTAACATCTTAGCGCTCCAACCTTGTTTTGTTTTCTCATACGCTGGACGGGTTTTGATGACCACCTCACTATTTCTATGAATCCTCCTTTGCTCCTTCAGTAACCGGTACGATCAAGGCACCGGAGCAAACTTTGCGGGGAATAAAAAGCCTTATTCCTGCGCTTGCTTCTGATCTAACCTGGTTTGAGAACTTTTCCCTGGAACTCCTCAAAACTTTTCTCCTTTCTTTTTCAAACCCCAGGGGATGTATAAACAAACGCACATCGCTTCTCAAATGTGAAGTGTGATATCAGAACACACTTGCTTTTATTCCTCCATACACTCCCTGTACAATCGGCGAGTGTCAGCTTCATGCTCTCTCTCTCTCTCTTTCTCTCTCTCTCTCTCTCTCCAAGATTTCCAAACTTGGGGGTCCTAACCAAGACCTACTTTTCTTGCCTTTTTTAAGCCTTCAGGGGCCGCTTTTGCATTTTGCTGCTTTCCCAATAACGCCAGCTGCGACCCAGGCCATTAAATCCATAGATCACCCTTGCTAGGAATATTGCTTCATAGCAACCGAGCCCCCCCGTTTTCCTCACGAACTCGGCTTTTAATTTTGTCTTTGATGGTTTCTTTAATTTTCTTTCTTTCTTTTTTTTTCAATTTAATTTTAATTTTTTTAAAATAAAACTTATTTAAATTATGCTTTGGATAACCCAGACAAATGAGACCTCCCCTGTTCTCTTTGCCCCTTTTTCAGAAAGGCCTAAAGAATGTATTTGACGAAGCAATATTGGCCGCCTTGGAGCCCCCGGAACCGAAGAAGGGCCGCAGGTGTGCGCTGCTATGAACGTCCGGTCTCTTCGCGGCCCCTCCTGCCAAGCCTGGTGTTGATGTCATACTAAAAGCAATGTTGAAATCAAAACTAAAAGAGTTCAGATTTTCCAATATTTTCATTTTTTTTTTGTTTTTGCAATAATGACAAAAAAAAAAAACGCCGTGCGCCCCATTTTTTCCCATCACTCGCTCCCCGTCTCGAGAGGCAAATGCTACGCCTTTCCTTCTCCCAGTGCCCTAGTTAAGACTAATTCTTTTTTTTTTTTTTAAATATAGAGTAAGGTATCCCGACCCCGATTAGTAACTAGGGGTTGTTTTTTGTTCGTTTGTTTGTTTACTGTTAAAATTTTGTTCGTTTGTTTTTGAGATTCAGGCATGCTTAATGATTTTTTGGGGGAGGGGGTGTCCCTCCCCTAAACAGACTAATTCTCAAGTCTCTAGCCTCCCAAGACCCATCGTGCTAGGCTGGCCGCGACTTTCAGAGTCTTGCGTATTATTTTGCAGCCAGCTTCCAAGCGAAAGGGGTGCGTGTGGGTGAGCAGGTTTCAATCCTTGGGGGACGGGGGGGGCAGCTTCCGCAAACGAGAGAGACCGTCCCAAAACCGGGGTGCTCCTTTTGAAGGGAGGTGTCAGCTCACCCTCCCAGAAGCTGCATCTCCTCTGAAGTTGCCTTTGGTTCTCTCGTTTTTTGCCCCCCCTCCGTTCTTCCTCCAAGCCGGTCGGGGGAACCTCGGCCCTCCCCTGCCGAAATCTCAACAAGTTAGCCCCCACATTGTTGTGGGGGGGGGGTGTCCCTTCGTCCAAAAGCTTTTTTTCTCTCTCTCTCTCTCTCTCTCTCTGCGCGCATTGGGGTGTGTTTTGTGAAACACACTGGGGGGAAATCCCACTCGTTTTTTGCCAATTGCTGACGTTTTTGGGGTGTGTTATTCTTTATTTTTTTTTTTTGGTTAGTTGAGTTTCAAGGAAAAAAAAGCCCCCAAACCTGGCAACATATAGGAGGTGTTTAAAAAAAAAAACAGAAAAGAACCTCTTTTTTTGTTTTTTAAAGGCCACTGGGGGTCTCCTTCACTCCCCATTCCCCCCCCCCCCTTGGTAAGCAGCAATATTAGGCATACGTTCGAAGTTCCCTCTGCCCCAGCTGCCTTCGGATGTTCGAGACTTGGAGCCTAAGGAACTCACGGCGGGTTTTTCATCGAAAGAGACCCAGAGGGGAAGGTATTTTCGGCAGGGCGTGGCGAGGGCTGGTTAAGGCGGTGCGATCAAACCAGGCGCCGCCCTCGGCCTCCCGGTGGGTGAGGAGGATCTCTTTTAACCCCACTGTTCAATGGGGATCTTCCCAAAGTATACTCTGGCTTGAATAACTTTTCAAATCTACCCAGATTCTAATTTCTTGTAGATTCGTTAGTGTTGGAACTGATGGCTATTATTATTTTTTTTCCCTTCTCTCTCTTTCTCTCTCTCCATGTCTGAGTTCTTTGTATATGCATTTTTTTTTCTCTCCAGATGTATTAAACATAAAAGTATCTTCACAAGCCCGGCTAAGCATAATTTCTTCTTCCTAACCCTTTTCCTTCACTGGCGCCCCAAGTGGGGTTTTTGGGTTTTTTTTCCCCCCTTTGCGTCTTTAAAATAAGCCCAATATCTATTTAAAAATTGTCTTCGGCTGCAAGGGACTCTGGATTTTCCCCTCCCTCCCTCCCTCCTTCAGACCTCTGATTCCCTCTCTGCTGACTGGTGGTGGGTGGGTGGGCTTCTTAGCCCCGTTGTCACGTTGTGCAAGCGATTGCGTGTGTGGTCACAACAGGGCTGAAGGACTCCCCTATGTGATGTGAACCCTAACTTTGGAAACGTTGGGACTTTTCCAAAGAAGGAATCTCCCCCCCCCCAAAAAAAAACCACGAATCCCCAATTCCTGGTTTAAAGGAATTAAACCCAAAGGAATTAAGCGTTCCTTTGCAAAACGCACAAGGTGCTTGATTCCCCTTGTTGGGTCACTGACAACACAACCTCCGTTCCAGGTTGATGCCGGGTGCCAACATTGACTTCCGTTTTCTTGGCAGCGTTGAGAAAGTGGTTTGTGTCTTCTGTTATTTTGGTTTCTTCACACACACACACACACACACACACACACACACACACCATGGGCTTTGCTTGTCAGTAGGTCTCAAAAGGGGGATCCAGGACGCTGCGACCGTCATAAATACGAGTCAGTTACCAAGCGTCCAAATGCGGGATGCTGCAACGGCCATTAGGGTGGAAAAAATGACCCCAAAGTGTCTCTCTTTTCCCCCCTCCCCGCCCCCAGTGCCATTGCTAACTTCGGACGGTCACTAAATGAATGTTGTAAGTGGAGGATTACCTGTAAGAAGAGAGATTGCACGCGCGCACACACACACACACACACACACACACAGAGACACACAGTGATATATTGCTCTCCTGATAATACCCACTTCCTCATTTTGTTCAGAAGGCAAGATTGACCAATTGCTTCCTTTGCAAAAGCTTTGCTTTTTCGCTTTAAAAAAAAAAACGAAACTTCCTTTTCTCTAGCCCAGTTTTATTTTATTTTTTTATCTTTTTTGAAAAGTCGGAACTCGGATGGCAAAGTTGCACTTTTGAAAAAGAACCGCTAGATGGCGAAGCAGAGTTGACTTAGCCAGCTCATTCTCCATTCCACACACACCCCCCTCCCCCCCCCCCCCCCAAATTATGTTGTGGACTATGTAATTTCAGGGGAGGTCCGGCTGCATCCACTGTAGAAACCTCTGACTCTCGTAGTTTATATTTGCAGCATCTTTCCGTAACGGTGCTGGCTGCGTCCCCAGGACCGGCTGCCAAGTTGTTTACATCCGTGCTCTGAATGCATCAACAAGAGGTTTTGTGGGAAGACCCACAACAGCTGGGCCCTGGTGTGTGGGGAATTCAGATTCTGCCAAGGGGAAATTCACTGGTGGTGGTGGTGGTGGGGTGGGTAAGGCTGCTCTTCTCGCAGAATCCCGTGTGGCCCTTGAGTTGACGGGGCCCCATCTATCTTATCCACCCGTCCATCCATCCTATATCATCTATATCTACTATCATCCCCATCTATCATCTACCTGTCTCTTGTCAACTATGTATCATCTATTATCAATCAATGTGTCTGTCATCTGTTATCTATGTCTGTCTGTCTACCCCATTTATTTTCCTTCTGTCTGTCCCCATCCATCCATTCCTTCCTTCCTTTTCTATCTGTCATCTATCTACATCTATCCATTCACCCAACCCACCTACCTATTCATTTTCCTTCCTTCCTTATCATCTATCCATCCACCTACCTTTTTATTTTCCTTCCTTCTCTATCCATCCATTCACCCACCCACCCACCTACCTATCCCTTCCTTGTCTATCCATCCATCCATCCATCCATCCCCATCTATCCATTTCTCCTTCCTTCTCTATCATCTATCCATCCATCCACCTACCTATT
>WNWU01000201.1:472144-484302 GCA_012654045.1 Ptyas mucosa
CTGCTATGAACTGCTACTGCTATTGTGACTGAACTACTATGAACTGCTATGAGCTGCTATTGTGAAGGAGTTGCTATCTGTTGATGGATCTGCTACCATCGTGGTTTGCTAACCAGAGTGAGTTGTTTGGACTGATTTACTGGACTGATTTATTGGTGAAGACTTGGGATTTGTTTATGACTACGCTACTGCTTTTTCCTATGATAAAGTACACTTTTGCTAAACCAGTTTTCTTATTCATTGCTCTCAACGTTTCCTTGTGCAGTTACTCTGCTGGTTGGTAAAACAACATCAATATCCTTAACATAGATGATCTACAAGGTCCCTTCTGGCTCTTGTTATTCTGTTATCAGGGGTAGCAGGTTCGAAACCCACCCACCCCCACCTCAGCCTAACGTCGTAGATGGGAACAGAGTTATCTGATGGTAGGTTTGAAGCGGAGGATCAAAATGCAGTTTGGAAAGCAGATTTGCAGAGAGACGAGGTTGTAATTTATTAGGAAGGAAGCTTAGATTTCTCTCTCTGTCTCTCTCTCTGTCTCTCTGTGTAATTATTATTAAGTTGTAATCATCAACATAACAACAGGCCGGAGAGATCGTAAAATGGGGTATAAATATAGATATAGACAGACATAGATATATATTCCTCAACTTACAACATGTGTGTGTGTGTAATTATTATTAAGTTGTAATAACCAACTTAACGACTGAAGCCAGAGAGATCGTAAAATGGGTATAAATAGAGATATACATGAAATATATATTCCTCGGCTTGCAACTTACAACATGTGTGTGGTACGTATGCAATTCACCCCACAAGATGAACTTTCCCGGATGAGGAAAAGATACCCAGTTTTTGGTGGGAACAGATGTGGAGGCTACGATGCAGAGTACACAGAATGCATCGGGCTGCAAGGGACCTCCAAGGTCATCTAGCTCAGCCCCCTGCTCAAGCCAGGAGACCAATATATGTAGGTGCTCTGATTGGATGGGGGGTTGGCTGTGCTCTGATTGGCTGGCGGAGTGTTCTGTTTGGGTGGGGGCTTGCTTGCACAGCCAAGCCCCCAACCAATCAGAACACATCTCCACCCAATCAGAACACAGCCAACCCCCCATTCAATCAGAGCACAGCCAAGCCTCCAACCAATCAGAACATACCTCCACCCAATCAGAACACAGCCAAGCTCCCACCCAATCAGTTCACACCCCCACTGGCAGTTAAAAGGAAGAAACAGCTGAGATCACACATTGCTCCTAGAAGCACAAAGCCGAAAACACCAGCCTGAAGATGACGAATGAGACTTCGTCGAAACGTCGCCAAGACACTTCCAATTTTACGCAGGAGAAAACCTGAATAACCAAAGACCTACATACAAACACCCGCGAAAACTTCAGAAAACAAATACCAAATAATATATATATATACCATCCCAGTCAAACGCCAGTCTTATTATTATTATTATTATTATTTTGCAAACCTCCAGTGACTATTTGGCTTGTTTCTCGGCATGCTATTGGCCAAATCCGACAATACTACAAAGTTCCACCGTGTTGGTACTACAACAAGGCGCATGTAGGGAACCCCCGCTCAGCTACTCCCGTCCCCGCCACCCTGCAGATTAAGGAGCTGTACCCCAAAGCTGACCCTCCTTTTGGGGCTCGAAAGCAACCAAGCGGGTGCCCCCCACCCCCCAAAAAACCCCCACCCCGCCCTTCTCCTTGTTTTTTGGGGGGGACCACCCCCTTCCCGCTTTTCCTTCCCGTCTGCTATCCGGACAGCAAATCCATCAATCAGGCTGCAATCAACAACAACCCCCCCAAACTCTCAGCCGGTCAGCCGGTCAGTTTTCCAGTTTGCCGGAGCAGCTGGTGAGATTTGACAGCTCGATCACCTCTTGCTGCCCCTGTGTAAAAGAAGACCCTCCCCTGGATACCTGATATACCCCTCACCCATCCACTCCGCCGGAGGAGAGACACGCTGGACAGGCTGCCAGGCCTGTTAGGTGTCTGCCAAGTATGGGGCTCCGGTTTCCATGGCTGGGACTTTGCAGATGTGGGGGGACGAAAATAGCTCTCCGGCCACCCCTTCCTTGCGGCCTGTTGAAATTGGGGGACGGACGCCTCCTCCTCCTCCTCTTCCCCACCCCCAATCCTATCATCCCCAGGCGCCTGAATTATGCCCAGTTTACACAATGACAAGAACATGGCTTGATTTGAAGGTGTCGCGTCGCCGAGGGTGGGAGCGGTGGGGTTTTTAGTTTATTTTATTATTAATTATTGTTTTTTTATTTATTTATATATATATCTATATGCTCCTGGAAGCACGAAGCCGAGAACACCAGCCTGAAGATGACGAATGAGACTTTGTTGAAACGTCGCCAAGACACTTCCAATTTTACGCGGGAGAAAACCCGAATAACCAAAGACCTACATATATATATATATATATTTCCCCCCTACGTTGTGTTTTTGTTATGGGGCAAGCCGCTAAGAGTCGCCGGGAGCGAGCCGGCAGCTGCGTAAATGATCTCGAAGGAATAAATAAAATCAAATAAATGGCAGAAGAAATGGAAGGGACTTTGGAGGACTTCTAGTCTGACCCCCCTCTCCCCCGCTCAAGCAGGAGACCTGCCTAGATCAGTCAATCAATCGATCAGATAATCAATCAATCGGAATAGAGCGGGAAGGGACCCTGGAGGTCTTGTAGTCTGACCCCCTGCAGAAGGAGGAGGAGGAGGAGGAGGAAGAAGAAGGAAGGGAAGAGGAAGAGGAGGGAGAGGAAAAGGAAGAAGAAAGGGAAGAAGGAGGAGGATGAGAAGGATGAGAAGAGGAAGAGGAAGAGGAAGAAGAAAGGGAAGGAGGAAGAGGAGGAGGAGGAAGAAGAAGAAAAGGAAGAGGAAGAGAAAGAAGAAAGGGGAGGAGGGGGAGGAGGGGGAGGAGGAAGAAGAAAGGGGAGTAGGAGAAGAAGAGGAAGAAGAGAAGGCGGAAGAAGAAAGGGAAGGGGAAGAGGAAGAAGAAAGGGAAAAAGGAGGATGAGAAGAAAAGGAAGAGAAAGAAGAAGAAAGGGAAGGAGGAGGAGGTGGGAGGAGGAAAAGGAGGAGGAGGAGGAAGAAGAAGAAAGGGAAGGAGGAGAAGAAGAAGAGGAGGAGGAGGAGGAAGAAGAGAGGGAAGGAGAAGGAGGAGAAGGAGAATTATTATTTAGCAAGAAGCATGCAAAGAAATCATCGTTTGGGGCAGGGGGTGGGAAGAGTTCTTGCACAAAGAAAGGCGAAGGTAAAAATGATGCCTTCTTTTCCAACACATGCAAAAAAAAATTTGGGTGTGATTTTTAAGAGCCCAACACAGGATGGAGAAGAAACCCTTCTCTCTCCAAAAATCAAAATCTAACCCGAGAGAGAGAGAGAGAGAGAGAGAGAGAGAGAGAGAGAGAGAAGAGAGAGAGAGAGAGAAAAGAAGAAGAAGAAGAAGAAGAAGAAGAAGAAGAAGAAGAAGAAGAAGAAGAAGAAGAAGAAGAAGAAGAAGAAGAAGGAGAGAGTCAAGCAAGAAGGATGACTTGATGAGCTGAAGAGTTGGAGACAGAGAAGGTTGCGATGGAGCATCTTCCAAAGACAGAAGGACCGGCTACCCTCCTCACCGTCCCCAAACTCCACCCGGCAGCTTGGAGATCCTTTTTCACATGCCCAGCCTTGATTCACCCTGATCCCCAAAGATTTACGAGAGGGCGGAGACCCCCCTCGGAGTGCCAATTCTCCCCCCCCATCCCCCGTGCCCTAAAAAACTATTTGGATTTTTAAAAAAACGCTTGAGGTGGGGAGAGAACCCAGAAGGAGGAGGCCAAAGCTTTCTCTGCTTATCGGAGGAAGGCAGGGCTGATTTGAAAGGCAGGCCTGCAGGATGGAGACGTTTTAATCAAACCGGATGCCCGAACGGGCTGGGAAGAGCTGGGAAGGCCGAGGTGTGCCCGTCGGGGGGCAGACAAAGCTGGCAGGAGTCATCCCGTTCAGATCCGTAGGGTGTGGTGGGCGAGGAAAAAAAAAATCACTGCAGGCGTTGTGAGAAAAGCTGGGCCAGGCGTCATCCTGCTCGACACCTTTGACCGAAAGTTCAGGAAACTCGGGAAAGATGCTTTCCCAAAAATTCGGCGTTGGCAAAAATACATACGTGATTGGAAAAGATGATTAAGCAACATATATAGACGTAAAACCAGAAATATCTTTTGTTAGGTCTCATACCAGAAAGTGATGATAAAGGAACTATATATTGAATGTTACATCTGTCGACAGCGGCGAGAATTGGAGAGAGAGAGAGAGAGATAAGATGGATGATAGAGAGATAAGTAGATAGATAGAGAGAGAGATGACAGATAGATAGATAGATAGATAGATAGATAGATAGATAGGATACATGATGGATGGATGGATAGAGATAGATAGATAGATAGAGATGATAGATAGAGAGATAGATAAGAGGATAGGATACATGATGGATGGATGGATGGATGGATGAAGAGATAGAGTGATAGAGAGAGACAGAGATAGTGATAGAGAGAGATGATAGATAGAGAGATAGAGAGATAGAGAGATAGATAAGATACATAATGGATGGATTGATGGATGAATAGATAGATAGGATACATGGTGGATAGATGGATGGATGGATAAAAATAGAGAGAGAGATGGTAGATAGATAGATAGAGATGATAGATAGAGCGATAGATAGAGAGATAGAGAGATAGAGATGATAGATATATAGAGAGAGGGATGATTGATAGATAGAGATAGGTAAGATGGATGATAGATAGGTAGATATATAAATAGATAGAAGATGTAAATATCTGCTTTTGTTTGTTTTTTAAAAAACTGTTTGATAAAAATTATTAAAACAAAAAAAGAAATGGCCTAGGGTCTCCTGCTTGAGCAGGGGGTTGGTCTAGAAGACCTCCAAGGTCCCTTCCGACTCCGTTATTCTATAAACCCAGATCAACGAATCCATGGAATGATTTCTGTCTGGAAGCGATGGGTGTGCTCCATCACCGGAGGTTTTCAAGAAGAGATCGGACAGCCATCTTTGACCAGGATGCTTATAAGGCCCCCTGCCTTCAGCAGGGGCGGGTTGGACTAGAAGACCTCTGAGGTTCCCCTCCAACTCCCGGAATGTTGCGAACGTCAACTCCCAGAATCCTTCGATCCTCTTGGATTGCTCCCATGGTTTTTCACTTGGCTTTTGACTCCGGAGACCTTAAGGCAAGGGGGGGAAGGGGCTTCAGTGGCTAAGACACGGAGCTTGTTGATCAGAAAGGAGGACAGTTCGGCGGTTCGAATCCCTAGTCCAGGTCTCCTGCGTGAGCGAAGAGGAGGGGTTGGACTGGATGACCTCTGAGAGCCCTTCCAACACTGTTACCGTTACCACCCCCTCCCCTCCTCTCTCCTCATCTCACCTTAGCGACTGTGGCTCCGTGGGCAATAAAAAAAATATGGCATCATAGGTAACGGCAGAGCTGGAAGGGACCTCGGAGGTCATTTAGTCCAACCCCCTGATCTAGACCTTCCTTCCTTCCATTTAAGGAAGAGGGGGAATCCGAAAAGCACCGGATATCCAGGCAAGTCCTCGACTCACGACCACGGCCTGAGCTTCATTTGCTCCTCGCCAGCGAAGGACCAGCGGGCACAGCCTGGCACAGGAGGAGGAGGGTGGGGCTTTTCTGGGTGGGGTTCTCCAAGGCCAGGCCTGGAACGTCTCTCGCCCATCACTTCCCAGGGTGGAGAACGGGACTCGAGCTATCAGCTCCGATGATATAACAGGCTTCCTGTGCGGGAAAAGCTGGCGCGGTTCTCCTTTTAAATGACGACGATGACGACGACGATGATGATGGTTTTAATCGTCTGTGAAAAGGAGATTTGGGATTTGAGGAGAACCAGGGATGCTCGGCTCGGCCTCCCAGGTTCTTCTGGTCCTTCCCTCTGTTGCCCCTTCGCTGGCTAGGAAGATGGGGTGGGAGAAGGGGCAAGGGGTTTGAGCGGGCCACTTTGATACTGTGTGTGTGGGGGGGGCTGGGGGGTGTTTCCTTGGGGGAAGCTCATGAGGAGTGGGCAGTAGAAGGGGCATTGTGGATGGGATTCAGAATAAGGTGGCTTTCCTTCCTTCCTTCCTTCTTTCTCCTCCCTTCCCTTTCCTTCCCCTTCCTTCCTTCTTCCCTTCTCCTTTCTTCCTTCTTTCCTTCTTCCTTCCTTCCTTCCCTTCCCCTTCCTTCCTTCTTCCTTCCTTCCTTCTTTCCTTCTACCTTCCTTCCTTCCCTTCTCCTTCCCTCCCTCCTTCCTTCCTTCCCTCCATTCTCCTTCCTTCCCTTCTCCTCCCTTTCCTTTCCTTCCCCTTCTTTCTTTCCTTCCCCTTCTTTCTTTCCTTCCTTCTTCCCTTCTTCCTTCCTTCCCTTCTCCTTCCTTCCTTCCCTTCTCCTTCCTTCTTTCCTTCCCTTCTTCCTTCCTTCCTTCCCTCCCTTCTCCTTCCTTCCTTCCCTTCCCTTCCCCTTCCTTCTCTTCTCCTTCCTTCCTTCCCTTCTTCTTTCCTTCCTTCTCTTCTTCCTTCCTTCCTTGCTTCCTTCCTTCTCTTCTCCTTCCTTCTTTCTCCTCCTTTCCCTTCTCCTTTCTTCCTTCTTTCCTTTCTTCCTTCTTCCCTTCCTTCCTTCTTCCCTTCCTTCCCTTCCCTTCCTCTTCCTTCCTTCCCTTCCCTTCCTTTCCCCTTCCTTCCCTTCCCTTCCCCTTCCTTCCTTCTTTCCTTCTTCCTTCCCTCTTTCCTTCTTCCTTCCTTCCTCCCCTTCTCCCTCCTTCCTTCCTTCCTTCCCTTCTCCCTCCTTCCTTCCTTCCCTTCTCCTTCCTTCCTTCCTTCCTTCCTTCCTTCCTTCCTTCTTTCCCTCCCTCCTTCCCTTCCTCAAACTCCATTAATCACTAAATCAATGAAACAACCAGTGGAACAGCTTGCCACCAGAAATCATGGGCGCTCCATCACTGGAGGTTTTTAAGAAGAGACAGCCATTTGTCTGAAATGATACAGGGTTTCCTGCTTGAGCAGGGGGTTGGACTAGAAGACCTCCAGGGTCCCTTCCGACAATGTTATTCTGTTCTTTGCCCCCTCACCTGGCTGGCTGTGTGTGTGTGTGTGGGGGGGAACCCCTCGCCTGGCTTTGTATCCGTGCATACCCAAGGACCCCCTCCTCCTGCCCTCCCCTTTGCCAACCCAGGCCCCGGCAACACGGCCTGTCACGCCAGTGACTCACGTGGCAAGGGAGGGGCCAGGAAGAAGGGAAGGGAAGCGGAGAGGAGCCCAGGCAACCAGGGCAACGGGCCGCAAACAAACCCTTGTGTGTGTGTGTGTGTGTGTGTGTGTGTGTGTGCCCTCTGCTTTGACAGGGGTGTGTGTGTGTTTGTGGGTCCGCCTGGGGAGAGCAGGACCACACCTGTTCCGGGCTGTGATTGACAGGGGAAGGGATGGGTTAGCCCCCTGGCAAAAGGGCCGGACGGAGGGGAAAGGTTCAGCGAGGAACAGATCCCATCACTCATCACGCCTTTAAATCCGGCTCCTTCCTGAAAACGCCCCCCTTCCCTTCTTTAGATAGTCCTCGACTTACAACGGTCCGTTTAGTGACCGTTCGAAGCGACCCCGGGCACCGGATCAAGCCTATTTGTAAACCTTTATTATTCTGTCATTTTCGGCCGTTCTCTTTCTCTCTTCTGCTCTGCTGTCCAGTTTTTCCTTTTTCTTACCAACAGTCTGCTGTTGCTGACGGTTTGCAATAATAATAATAATTCTCGTTGTATGGAGCTCCCCAAAAGGAGGTGGGTCCCCCTTTCAGAGCAAGTAAATGCCGTCTCTAGGATCTCCCCCACTCTCTTATCTCTCTCGCCCTCTCTTTCTTATCTCTCTTTATCATCCACCCATCATCCATCCATCCATCCATCCATCCATCACTCCATCCATATCTATCTATCTATCTATCTATCTATCTATCTATCTATCTATCTATCATCCATCCATCACTCCATCCATCTATATCTATCCATCTATTATCCATCCATCCACCTACTCATCCATCCATCCATCCATCCATCATCTCTCTCTCATCTCTCTCTATTATCTTTCTCTCTCTCTCTCTAGCTATCATATCTATTATCTATCTATCTATCTATCTATCTATCTTTCTATCTTTCTTTCTTTCTATCTATCTATCTATCTATCTATCCATCCATCCATCCATCCATCCATCCATCCATCATCTCTCTCTCTCTCATCTCTCTCTATTATCTTTCTCTCTCTCTCTCTAGCTATCATATCTATTATCTATCTATCTATCTATCTATCTATCTATCTATCTATCTATCTTTCTATCTTTCTTTCTTTCTATCTATCTATCTATCTTTCTATCTATCCATCCATCCATCCATCCATCCATCCATCCATCCATCCACACCCACATACTGCTTTGGTTTATAGGTCTTTTTGTCCTATATATGTATAATAATAATAATTCTCATTTTCTGGAGCCCTCCTTCAAATCCCAGCAAAATCTTTTATTTATATATATATATATACATATATATATATATATATATATATATATATATATATATATATATATATATATATATATATATATATATATATAAAGAGAAGCATTTACTTGCTCTGAAAGTGTGACCCCCATCCCTCTTTGGGGGGGGGAGCTCCAGAAAATGAGAATCATGATTGTAAACAACACACACACACACACACACACACACACACACAATCCTGCATCAGGAATCGGGCTCCTTGGTGGAGCTCAAGGAGAAGAAGCCGAAGAGAAGAGAAGCCTCTGCACAGCTGGATGGGAGAGATCTGTATCTCGCAGGCCGGAGGAGAAGAGGGGGGAAAAAAAAATGACCTTGATTTATAGCTTTGCATCTTTTGATCTCGCTTCTCATGTCTGGTAACAAAGCGAGGAGGCTGCGTTTCAGAGCTTGTTAAACTTCTGAGCACGGGGCCCGTTTCCGCATTCTCCTGGTTGGAAGTGCCTCCCGTTTTCAAACTCTCCTTTGAGGGAGGTCAACCATTCTGGCCCCTTCTCCCTTCTCTCTCTCTCTCTCTCTCTCTCTCTCTCTCTCGGGTTGGTGGGACTCAGGAAGGACCCCTTCAAAGAAAGAAAGAGGGGTGCACTCCCACCCTGAGCCCCCAGCATCCAGGCTTCCTTTGCAGCGTTAACAAAACAACAGAATAAAAAGGGTGGGAAGGGACCTCAGAGGTCATCCAGTCCAACCCCCCCTCTTCGCTCACGCAGGAGAGCCGGACTAGGGATTCGAACTGCCAAACTGCCTTCCTTTCTGATCGACAAGCTCCGTGTCTTAGCCACTGAAGCCCCTTCCCCCCCACTCCCACCCTTGCCTTAAGGTCTCCGGAGTCAAAAGCCAAGTGAAAAACCATGGGAGCAATCCAAGAGGATCAGAGGATTCTGGGAGTTGTCGTTCGCAACATTCTGGGTGTCGGAGGGGAACCTCGGAGGTCTTCTAGTCCAACCCCCTGCTCAAGCAAGAGACCCTAATCCATTCCAGACAAATGGCTGTCCAATCTCTTCTTAAAAACCTCCAGTGATGGAGCGCCCACAATTTCTGGTGGCAAGGAGTTCCACTGGTTAATTGTCCTCACTGTCAGGAAATTCCTTCTTGGTTCTAGATTGCTTCTCAGTTTCCATCCGTTGCTTCCATTCTTGCCATCCGGTGCTTTGGAGAATAGGTGGACCCTCCGTCTCCCTTGCGCAGCCCCTGGTACAGGATACCAGGATATGGGTGCGGTCTCCTTCTTGAGCAGGAGGTAGGACCAGAAGACCTCCAAGGTTCCTTCCAAGGTTCCTTCCAACTCTTATTTATTGTTATTCTGACCTTAGGGGACCAGTCTAAAAACCGTGCAAAAGAATTCAGGATTGTTAATAACCGGGGAGGGCGTTTTGGGAGCAGAAGATGGGGACTCCCTCTTGAAAAAGCCTTCTTCTCCTTGAATCTTCTCTCATTAGTCAAAATCACGTGGTTGGGTCAACTGGCAGGTTCTCCAGAAGATTACATATCTGAAGAGTCGCCGAGTCTGAGAAACGTTGGTCGACTTGTATCTTTTTAGGACAACTCAATGGCAAAGGGAGAGTGTTGACTTTTCCCCACCCACGTTCTTCTTCGCTTGAGATGGAGAGACATCGTCAGCTAGCACTGGCAGCCCACCAACCTTGATATAGACCAGATGATTAACCATCATTGGCCAACGGTTGAGGCTCCTCTTAAAATCCCCCTGGGGGGGGAGAGCCCCTAGAGGTGGCAACTACATTCCATCTTCTCTCTCCCCGGAAAGCCCACACAATATTTGTAATCCCGGGGAACGAATCCATCAAGCTGTGATGTTGGGCCTCACACCAGGTCCATAAATCATCAAGAAGACGGCCCAGAAGCGAAGCATTGAAGAGTCGGCTGATTTATTCGACCTGATGCTTTCTAACCCTTGAGATCTTTGCTGTGATGGATCCCCATTCCCCCCGGGGATCTAGTCCTCCTTCCTTCAGTTGCCATGGAGATGGAGGGAAGAACCCAGCATTTAGAGATGGAAGCTGGTGGTTCCTCACTCCCCTAGCTTCTTGCAGGTGGTCACTTGAGGTTCTCCACCTAAGACGTTTGGATGGGTGAGTTCTCCAAACTTCTCCAGGGACTGCAAGAAACATCTTGAGATCTTCCTTTGGATTTGAACGGGAGTGAGGGCAGCCGAGGAGCCCACAGACCTGTGGAGGACATCTACGCTCACTTCCATGGACCTCTTGTCACTGACCAAAGAGAGGGACGTGACGTCTGGATGGAGTCCTCCGGACCCGGGGAATCCATAATAAGTCACGAACAACGACTTCCTTTGATCCTGACAGTGTTTCTTTTGATGGGACCCAAAAAATGCATTTATTTCTCAGATACATCATGCTCCTCTTCAACTTCTGACCCACAAAGAATCTTTTCCTCCCCCTTGATCTCGGCTTTGATGTGCAGCTCCCACAAGCCGATCTTTTTCTTCTTCTTTTTTTTTTTCCTGTCCCAAGGAAGAACTTTTGATTTCAGCAGAAAATAATCTTCTCGTTTCCTGCCCGTGGCTCCAGCTTGTCAAGATCCTCCTGAAAATTGGGCAGCCGTCCTCTTAATCTCATAATTTCGGGTTATCTGCACATCGAATCGGGCTTTTTCAACCCCGGGAAACTTTTAAGGCCCGTGGACTTCAACTCCCAGAATTCCTCGGTCAGCGTGTTTGTGAGGACCAGTTGGGGAATTCTGGGAGTTGAAGTCCACCAGTTTTCAAGTCTCCAAGGTTGGACATCCCTGCTGGTTGGAAACGAAGGGGAAAGTACAGGAACTCCTCGACTTACAAACGATTCGCTTAGTGACGGTTTGAAGTTAACAACAGCATTGGAAAAAAAAGTGACTTACGGCCGTTTTCCACCCTTACGACCGTTGCAGGATTCCCGTGGTCAAGAGGTCAAAATTCAGACGCATGGCAACCGACTCATAGTTACGACGGCTGCAGTGTCCCAGGGTTTGCGACCTTCTGACCAGCCAAGTCAACGCGGAAACCAGATTCACTTAACAACCCGGTGACTAACTTCACAACTGCGACGTTTCACTTAACAATTGTGGCAAGAAAGGTCGTAAAATGGGACAATGAACCAATGTCTCACTTAAACGACAGAAATGTGGGGGATCGGTTGAGGTCGTAAGTCGAGGACTGCCTGTCTGTCAAAGGGAGGATTGGAAAACCGGCCTCCAAATTATGTCATTTTGGGCTGAAAAAAATGAGGTGAGAAATGAATGCAGCAAAACCAGTTCTGGGATAACGTGAATTATCTGAGGGTTTTTTGATAAGAAAGGAATGGGAAGGGAAGGGAAGGAAAGAAAAGGAAAGGAAAGGAGGACGAGGGAAAGGAAAGGAAAGGAAGGGAGGGGAAGGGAGGGGAAGGGAATGGAAGGAAAGGAAAGGAAAGGAGAAAGGAAAGGAAAGGAAAGGAAAGGAAAGGAAAGGAAGGGAAGGGAAGGGAAGGGAAGGGAAGGGAAGGGAAGGGAAGGGAAGGAAAGGAGAAAGAGGGAAGGGAAGGAAGATAGAAGGGAAGGGAAGGGAAGG
>WNWU01000202.1:0-15148 GCA_012654045.1 Ptyas mucosa
GCAAATAACCAGAAACACTGTATTGAAATATAAAGATAAAGAGATAGTGGTGCTGAAACAAATACCTAGAAGAGTTAGAGATTTGAGGAAAGAATATCATTTCTTAACAAACCTATTAATCACAAAAGGAGTGAGTTTCAGGTGGTTAATACCAGAAGGAATATTGGTGACATGGAAAGAGCAAAGACATAGAATAGACTCCATTGAAAAAGCAAAATTATTTTATGAACAATTTTGGGGACCATTAGAAGAGAGGAAAGCAGGAGAAGCAAGACAGACCGGATACCAAGAGGAAAGTGTAAAGGAGAAAGAAGGAAGAACAAAAGAACAGGAAGAAAGAGCAACGAGAGAAGGAGCAAGAGCAAAAGACGCAAAAGAACAAAGAGAGATAAGAGCGAGAAGATCAAAAGTTAGTAATAAGTAAAATATGGAAGAAGAACTAAAAGCAATATCAATAAATGTTAATGGGTTGAATTCGGCGCTAAAAAGGAACAGAATTTTAAATAAACTGAATAAATTAAAGATGGATATTATATGTCTACAAGAAGTACATATTAGTAAACAACACACAAAATTACTAGAATATTCAAAATTAGGAGTTTTATTTACTTCATTGTTACAACAAAGTAAAAGAGGCCTAGCACTATATATAAAAGAAAAATTAGAGCCTAAGTCAATATTTGTAGATGAAGAAGGGAGGATCTTGATGGTGGAAGTAAAAATGAACTGTAAACAAATACTTTTAATAGCGTTATATGCACCAAATGATAAACAGGAGGAATTTTATGGGAAACTACACAGAAAAATATTAGAATTGGAATATGAAAACATATGCATAATGGGTGATTTTAATGCGGTAATTGACGTCGATTTGGACTATAAAACGACGAAAATGAATAAGAAACCTAGAAAGACACTGCTGAAGACTTTCTTCACAATCATAGAGGAATTAAGTATACAAGATGTATGGAGAAACAGACATTTGAAAGAAAAACAATATACTTTTTATTCAAATAGACATTTGTCATGGTCCAGGATAGATATGATATGGATGTCAACTGACTTAATAGACAATACACAAGAAATAAATATTGATTCAAATCTTTGGGTGGACCATAATCCAATTATAATAACATGGAAAGGACAAAAGAAAAAGCACAGATGGACTTTGAATCAAGCAATTTTAAATGAAAAAGAATTCCAACAATTTATGGAAAAAGAAGTTGAGGTTTTTTTCAAAATAAATAAAAAGGAAGACACATCGCTTCAGAATGTATGGGATACAATGAAAGCATATATTAGAGGCTTGGCAATAACATATTTGGGAAAAAAGAATAAAAAGAAAAGACAAAAACAGAAGAAATTGGAAGAGGAATACAAAAGATTAGAGAAAGAATTACAAAAAAACCCACAAAATGATAAAGCCAAAAAGCAAATGGAATTGAAAGAACATGAAATAAACTTAATTGAACAAGAATTCTTGGCATATAAATTAAGGTCAGCCAAATGGAATTTTTTTGAAAATGCAAATAAGCCAGGTAGATGGTTGGCATACAAATTGAAAAAAGAAAAAGAGAAGAAATTAATTAATCAATTACAAGATGAAAAAGGAAGTATATATTATAGAAATGAAGAAAAGGAGAAAAAAAAATCAAAATTATTATGAGAGACTATATAATCAAGAGATGATACCGGATGGAAAGATAAAACAATTTCTAGAGAAATCTGATTTATCTAAAATATCTGAACAATATAAGGAAGCTCTAGAAAAAAGAATTTCGATGATGGAATTGACAGAAAAATGGGAAAACACCAGGTCCGGATGGATTACCAGCAGAACTATATAAATAATTCCAAGATGTGTTAAGCAATATAATGTTGGAATTATTTAATGAACTTTTAGTGAAGGCAAAGATACCAGACCCATGGACAGAGGTGTATGTCACACTTATACCCAAAGAAGATACAGATTTACAACAAGTCAAAAATTATAGACCGATCTCATTGTTGAACGTGGACTATAAAATTTTTGCGTCAATAATGGCGAATAGACTGAAAAGGCTGTTAAATGAATTTATTCATATGGATCAAAATGGGGTTTTACCTAAGAGACAAATTAGAGACAATATGAGGATACTTTTGAATACTTTGGAATACTACGTGGTACATCCGGAAAAACAAATGGCAATTATGTTTTTAGATGCACAGAAAGTGTTTGATAATGTTAATTGGCAATTTATGATAGAACAATTACAGATGATGGATTTTGGAGAGAGATTTATAAATATGATAAAGACAATTTATAATAAACAATCGGCAAAAATAATGATGAAGAGATGACAGAAAAAGTTAATATAATGAAAGGAACAAGGCAAGGATGTCCATTATCTCCATTGTTATTTGTATTAACACTAGAAGTGTTGAATAGAAATATAAGAAGAAATGAAGAAATAAAAGGAATGAAAATTAAGAAAGGAGAATATAAACTACAAGCTTTTGCAGATGACCTAGTTTTTATTCTGGAGGAACCTCAAACAACGGGTTTTAAATTATTAGAACAAATAGAAGAGTATGGAGAGGTTGCAGGTTTAAAAATAAACAAGGAAAAAACAAAGATATTGGTCAAAAATATTACAGAAAAACAGAAAAGAAAACTGACGGAGAAATTAAATATTCAAATTGTGAAGAAAGTAAAATATTTAGGAATATATTTAACCCCAAGATTTGTAACAATAAAGGAAGATAATTATTATAAACTAAAAAAACAAATTGAGGAAGATTTGGAGAAATGGAAAAAATTACAGTTATCATTGATGGGAAAGATTGCGATAATAAAGATGAATATATTACCAAGACTATTGTTTCTATTTCAGATAATAAATAATAAAACTGGAAAAGACATATTTTGAACATCTTAATAAACTAGTAAGGAAATTTATATGGCAAGGGAAAAAAGCGAGAATAAACATAAAACTTCTACAAGATGCGAGACTACGCGGAGGATTTGGGCTACCGAATTGGGAGCTATATTATCAGGCAGCAACGTTGACATGGATGAGAGAATGGATTGGACTAAGAAATACAAAACTATTAACTTTGGAAGGATATGATTTACAACTGGGATGGCATGCCTTTTTATGGTATGGAAGAAGCAAGATGCACACTTATTTTCAAAGACATTATGTAAGAAATGTATAATTATCAGTGTGGGAGAAGGTTAGAGACAAATATTATTTGAAAATACCAGTATGGTTGTCGACAATGGAAGCTTTAATACATCCAAATGTTATAAATATTAGAAATATTCTTAGATATAAGGATATTCTAACAGATAAGGGGGAATTGAAAGGGAAACAAGAAATAGAAGAACAAGGGATTGAGTTGGATTGGTATAGTCATATGCAAATTCGAACAAGATATGAAAAAGATGCTAAATTATATGGTTTTTATTTAGAAATGATGGAACTGGATAAGATACTCACAGGAACAGAGGAGCACATAATCAAAAAAATTTATAACCATTTACTTAATATTGAATTAGAAGAACAGGTAAAAGAAACAATGATAGTTTGGGCAAAGAATTTTGGATATTCAATTGAGTTAGATAAATGGGAACAGCTATGGGAAAGAAATTATAAATTAACAATGTCCACAGCATATATTTTTTTTATTTATATTTATATAAGGAGAATCAATATAGAATGTTTTATAGATGGCATATGTCACCTGAAAAATTGACAAGAATGTTTAAAGATAAATCTGAAAAATGTTGGAAATGTCATCAGTTACCAGGATCATATTATCCTATGTGGTGGACATGTCCAGAAGCGAGAAATTACTGGACGAAAATTAAAATATGGTTAAAAGAAATGATACAATAAAGTATAGATTTAAAACCTGAACTGTTCCTATTGGGTATCTTACCAGATAAATTTAGTAAGGAAAATATATATTTGATTTTACACGTGATAACAGCAGCAGGGATAGTATTTGCGCAAAGATGGAAAGCAGAGAAAATCCCTATGGAGGAAGAAATAATTAAGAAAATATTGGATTGTGCAGAAATGAACAGATTGACTTTGATACTTAAAGAAAGAGAGGAATCGGAATATTTTCAGATATGGGGACAATTTTATTATTGGTTGGAGAAGAAATATACATAGAGTAATATTGTAAAGAAAGAGGGGAGAAATGTTATAACAAATGAAAAGATAAATATTAAGATATGACTAAGAATTGAGGAGTAGGGAGAAGACACAAAAGATGCACGCAGATGATACACTGATGGACTGATTATGTATTGTATGTTTGTTTGTTTATAAAAATAAAAAACTTTTTTTGAGAAAAAAAAGAAATTAAACAAGCTTTTAAGGCCTCCAAGCGTAACGCCTGCTCTGGTTTGCACTCAAACACTGCTGAAACAATGTCCCACGTTTCATCCAGACTGTTTAACACCAACAGCACTTTTTGAGATTCAGGAATCTGCATCCCACACTGTTCTAACTCAACAAATTAAGTTTGCATTTGTACAAAATGCTGCTCCACAGGATCAGGGGTGAATTCTACAATATTTTACTACCGGTTCTGTGGGCGTGGCTTATTTTGTGGGCGTGGCTTGATGGCCATGTGACAATTCTTTAAGATTTAGCAGAGGTACTGGTCTACCAGGCTTTTAGCTGCTTGCAGAGCTGTACCGGTCTACCCATTTGTTTTTGGAGGCACCGGTCTACCACCACACTGCCTTTTAACACTGATCAGCTGTAGGGCAGCCCTTTGAAGCCCCACAGCAAGAGTTTAAACAGTTTTTTTCCTTCTAGCCAATCAGCTGGGACTCGGGAGGCAGCAATAGATTGGGGGTGGGGGCAAATAAAAGGTAAGAATAATGCGGGGGTGGGGTGGGGTGGGGTGGGGGGAGGGCCCAGCTCCCGAACAAAGAGAACCGGTTCGGTGACGTCATATCGTCACCGCTACCGGCTCGGCCGAACCAGGCCGAACCGGGAGGAACTCACCACTGCCACAGATTCTCCTGATTGCAGACGGGCTCTGTATAACTTTCTTGATAATTGCACAATATTGCATGCTGACACACTCACATGCACACTTCTCAACTTCAGCCAGACTTCTTTAAATCAGCTACATTGATAAATTGTTCATCTTCTAAATTTAAGATGATGTAGGCCATTGCTTTATCATGCTGCCTCTGATCTGCAGCTGCTAATGGTGCCTGGGGTGGATTAACAACAATATCCCAGAGCTCCTTAGCCTTCAGGAAACATTCCATCTTTGCAGCCCAAATTATATAGTTCTTCTGTCCCAAATGAGGCAGAGAGCTCTCCTTAAATTAAACAGCCATCCTGCAAGCCTTCTCTGTCTTGTGTTTCTCTATTAGCACAGGCAGTCTCTCAGCTTAATTACAATTCAGTCTTTCTGTGTGCTCTGGGCCCATAACCTGTCAGAGTTTGCTGCAGAAATCACATCCAGAAAGCACACACAGATAACTGATTCAGCAGGATTCATTAACTTCTCTTTATATACATAATAACTCATACAATACCAACAGCTGATTCTTCCAATGTGGTAGAGAGTTACAGGCAAAACACAGGCAGAGGAGAGAAGAGTTTTCAGTTTCAATTTAGCACAGCAGACTAGACCAGACTTGTTTGCTAAGCCACACCCAGGCTCCCTGCTGCCTCCAGCAAATATTGTTTCAGTTTCCAAACAGTCCCCATTGGCTGACCCAGTTGCTATGTCTATTCATTGGCTGACCTTGTTACCATGTCTCCATTCCAGTTCATGAATATTCTGACAATATCCTACTTTAACTAATCCATCTGGTCCAATGTAAATAAATATACAGTGGATATACAATGTCTACACACCCCTGTTAAAATGCCAGGTTTTTGAGATGTTGAAAAATCAGACCAAGATAAATCACTTCAGAATTTTTTCCCCATCTTTAATATAACAAATAAGTTGTACAATTTAACTGAAAAACAAACGGATTTTTTTAAGGTGAAAAATAAAAATAAAAATGTACAATAATGTGGTTGCATAAGTGTGCACACCCTTAAACTAATACTTCATTGAAACACCTTTTGATTTTATGACAGCATTCAGTCTTTTGCAGTAGGAGCCTATCAGCATGGCAAATCTTGCCTTGGGAATTTTTGCCGACTCTTCCTTGCAAAAGCACTCCAAATCTGTCAGATTGTGAGGGCATCCCCTGTGCAGATCCCTCTTGAGGTCTCTCCACAGATTTTCAATTGGATTCAGGTCTGGGCTCTGGCTGGGCCATTCCAAAACTTTAGCACCCCATTCTCTTGTTGATTTGGAAGTATGCTTTGGGTCATTGTCATGTTGAAAGGTGAAATTCCTCTTCGTTTTCAGCATTTTAGCAGAGGCCTGAGGTTTTTGTGCCAAAATTAACTGATATTTGGCATTGTTCATTATTCCCCCCACCTTGACCCAGTTCCAGCTGAAGAAAAGCAGCCCCAAATCATAATGCTGCCACCATGCTTCACTGTGGGTATGGTGTACTTTTGGTGATGCACAGTGTTGTTTTTGCGTCAAACATACTTTTTGGAATGATGGCCAAAAATTCAACCTTGGTCTCATCAGACCATAACACATTTTCCCAGATGCTTCTGTCAGACTTGATGTAGGTTTTTGTAAAATATAGCTGGGCTTGGATGTTTCTTTGTAAGAAAAGGCTTCTGTCTTGCCACCCTACCCCACAGCCCAGACACATGAAGAAAACGGGAGATTGTTGTCACATGCAGTACACAACCAGGACTTGCCAGAAATGCCTGCAGCTCCTTTAAAGTTGCTGTAGGCCTCTTGGCAGCCTCTTGGACCAGTTTTCTTGTTTTTTCATCAATTTTGGAGGGACATCCAGTTCTTGGTAATGTCACTGTTGTGCCATAATTTCTCCACTTGTTGATGACTGTCTTTACTGTGTTCCATGGTATATCCAATGCCTGGAAAATTTTTGGTACCCTTCTCCTGACTGATAGCATCTGACAATGAGATCCCTTTGATGCTTTGTAACCTCTTTGCAGTCCATGGCTTTTGCTGTAAGAGGCAACTGAGTAAATGTCAGAAGTCCAGGCAGTTCAAATGAATATAAAGGTTTATTGCAAGCTTATGCTCTCTACAAGAATCTGAACTACTAATAGCCAAAGCAAATAAGCACTAGATAAGAGTCAATGGAATTCAAGGTGGGCTGCACTTAGATCTCTTATGGGTGTGAAGGGACTTGAGACTGATGACACATTTGACTCCTCCCTTGGGCTCAGCCTGCTTATCTCTTATATCACCTACCTTTCCACCCTGGGTTCTTCTGTGCTGCTTTTTCCCTCCTGCATTGCGCCTTCGAAATCCAAGTTCTCATGGGAACTTGGCAAGGGTGGTAGGGAAGCAGTCTCAAAGGAATCTGCCTCCCCCTCATCTGAAGGAGCTGGTGAGCCAGGTGGTGGTTACTGTAACACAAAAACATCATTAGAGGTTCCCTCCCTCCACTTCACAGGAATTAAAGGCCAGATGTGGAAGGCCCATCATAGGCAAGTGTCCGGCCTCTCCCCGGAACAATCCAGAGGAGCTGGTTAACCTTTTCCTCAACAGGTTCCTCAGGCAAAATTGGGTGGGGGGGTGGTCTGGGAGCTTGGTTGGCCATGGCTTGCAGGGAAGTGCTGGTGACACTGATGAACCAAATCAGGGGCATTAACATACTATGCATTTTCCCAGGAGTGATCTGCAACAGGGTAGCCTTTTCAATGAATCGAATACTGAATGCCTTTGCCACTTTTCCTAGATTCTAGGATTTCTTCCACCTCATATTGTGGTTCTCCCTCCACTATGACTGGTGGTGGTGGAGAGCGCTGGGATTGTATTGAAGCATCTTTGGAGAGTAACACTTGGTGAAATACTGGATGCACCTTCATTGATGGGGGTAATTGGAGGTGGAAAGCTACAGGGTTGATTTGTCAAAGAACTTTGAATGGGCCCACAAATTTAGTGTCTAGCTTCTTGGAAGGTCTTGAAGTGGCTAAGAACCTAGTAGAGAGCCAAACTTTGTTTCCTACTGCTATGGGTGGACCCTCCCACCAATGGGCATCTGCTGCCTTCTTGTAATCCTGTTTCGCTTGGTCAAGTTGTCAACAGGTATTGGGCTGCAAGTTGCTCTTGTAAGAAGTCAACCACCCCTGGAACCGTGGAGTCCAGTGCAGGATGGTCTGGCAACACTTTAGGGTGTGTGCCATACACATGATGCTCGACACATAGCTTGAAATGGTGTCATTGAAGTCAATGAGTGCAGCAAATTGTTGTCAGAAAATTCTGCAAGTGGCAATAACAATGGGCAGTTGTCTTGGTTGTAGGTGCAGTAGCACCTCAAATGCTGTGTTGGAGGAGCTGGTTAGTTTCTTCAGTTTCTCCATTCATTGCAGGGTGATATGCTGAGGAGAGGTTGACCTTGACATTTAGTAGCTGGAAACATGCTTTCCAAAACCTAGTTTGGAACTGTAGTCCTCTGTGTCGCTGCATTTTTTTTTATTTTGCCAGCTGTGCTTTTGAACTCTAACACTTACTGTAGATGCTCAGAACTCTTATCTTTAAGCTAACTGCGCAGGTCCACATTCCTTCACTTTTCTTCTATCTTTTCTTTTGTTCGCCTGCCAAGAGGTCCGGCAGGAACGCTGCCAAAATGTAACTAATTAGCCAGTAAGATTTTTTTTTATTTCTTTATAGTAAAATGAGTTTCTTAGAATATATCTCGGATTTATTTTGCTTATCGAGTATGCTTCAAGGGAAATGCCACAATCCACCTCTAATTAAGTGCAATTACCCCAGGAGGCGAACAGGGTTTAATTGCCACCCTGACATGTGGTAGCAGACAGACAGTTCGAATTATGGCTTTTTCCTTGCTTGTTACTTTAACTGATAAGCGTCCAGGCTATATTTAGACAGATGATTAGTTGCGACTGCAGAACACTAATTAATTATCGCAAATATGCCAAAGAAAAAGAAAAAGGGAAAAATGAAACTCAGAGCTTTCTCTACAAGTGATTTATACTCTTCTGACCAAGAAGAGATAGAAAGGAGGCTTTCAAGTTTTTGGCCGCTTGCTTCGGCGACCCGATTAGAAGGAGCCGTGGGAGAAGAAACTGATAAAATGCTCTCGCAGAGGCTTCAGGAACAAGAATATGGAAAAGCTGCTTTTGAAGGCAACGAACGACTGAGGTCAGTGATATCTCCTTCTGATTATGCATTTTCACAAACAATTCCTGCAGAAACCCAAAGATTTGAAACGCTTGGTGCAAGGCCAAAGTTTTCACAAACGGCAGAGCATTTTTCCTCCCACGCAGAGAGAGAAATAATTTATCCTCCGCAAAGCCCTGGGCTCACACTACGTGAACAAGCCATAAAAGGCTATCGTGATCTAGTGGGATTTTTTGAACGTGAGCTATCCCAGGCAAAAATGGCCTTATCTATGCTTGAGCCAGATAAGAGAGAGTCTTTTGTCCTCCAAATCCCTGACTCCACCATATTAGCTTCTTCTTCAGAGCCTAAGCCACACCCCCAAGGGGATATTGTGTCAGGCAAATCAGAACAGAGAGCTGTACTCACGTCACATTGGTCATAACAAGAAGTCCTCCCATATGCCACGCAGGCAGAAAAATTAACTGAGCAGCCTGAAACTAAAGCTGCAGCACCATCTGCCAGTGAAAGTAATTTGCTAGAGAGAGCTGACATGCATTGCAAGCTGCAGGAATATTTACAAGTATTGCATCGGACTTTATCAAATATGTCCTTAGCTCACTCATATATTCAGACTGCAATGCAACAAGTGTCTCCACAGGCCCAATCTCCAGCACCCCCTGGTGGTGCTGGTGTCCTTTTAGATGGAGCACAACAATACTTAATGCAGCAAAGGCAAATGACTGTGCCTCCAGCAGGCCATGCTAATATTGCAGCTCAAATGCAACAGCAGCCACATTTTCAAGTGCCTGCACATGTGCCTCCAGCCATGCAACCAGGACCAGCTCCTGGTCCACCTCCAGTGGCACAACCAGGGCCATTTTTTGGTCCACAGCAAGTATTTTTACCGGCACAGCCGGCACAGCCAGCATTTCAAATGCACATTCCTCAACAGGCATCTTCTATTACTCCACTGGCTGGTGAGTCAAAATTAAAGATGTCAGGACAGAATTACAAGGCCTGGGTCAGTGAGGTTACACTATTGCTTCACAGAGAAGGTACCCACTGTATGGTTTTTAATCCTCCTGCACAGCCATGGACTCCTGCAATACGAGACTTAGAGACTAAAGCTTGCACAACATTGTTGATGTCCATGGATACTGAACTGCAGGTTACTTTTCCGCCTGATGCAACAGCCCGACAAATTTGGGTCCAATTGGAAAATTGCTACAGGCGTATTTCAATTGAATCTTCATGTTTGCTCATGTCTGAGTTCCATGGTTCGAGATTGAAACCTGGTGAACAAATTGGAGGACATTTGACCAAACTGAAAGGAATGAGAAGAGAATTGAGAGAAAGAGGCTACTTTATTGATGATATTCAAATGATCAGCATTATCATTAACTCATTGAATTATGAATGGAAAGATGCCATTACAAAGATTAACCAAGTGCCTATTGCTCAACGCACAGTGGACTATGTATGTAGACTTTTAACTGAAGAAGAAGCACTTATGCTAGCCACGCCACATTTGAGAGGACCACCCACAGCAAGAGCTCCAGCGAAGTGTCCCTTCCGAGGAAGGGCCTACGTTCCAAGGATGCTGACATGCTACATCTGTAATCGTGTGGGACATGCCACCCGGGATTGTCCCCAACGAGTTCCAGCTCCCGTCTCATACCAGCCCAGAGGAAGAGATTCCAGAGGAGGCAGGAGCAGAGGTGGAAGACAAGGTCGTCGTGGTCCAAGGCGTGATCCGCAACCTCCACTCGCCACATTGGCTTTAACCAATGATCCACAACCTCATCCAGAGTATGACAGACGGCTTTTGTGGACTTTGGACAGTGGTGCAGCATTGCATGTTACCTACAGAAAGAAACTTTTCACAGAGATGCACGAGCCTAAACCTGAACTACGTGAACTTTATTCTTTTTCCAATCATCCTTGTAAGGTTGTGGGAAAAGGAACTGTTTATGTTGAAGAGCTCGATACACTCATCCCTGATGTTTATTACATACCAACAGCAAATAGCAGTTTGCTTAGTCAGGCTCACTTGTCTAGAGTTTTAAAGTTCCAGGTTCACCACCTCGAAAAAGTAAGTTACATAGTTAAAAATGGAGATATTGTTGCTGAAACCATGTTGATTGGTGGTGTTTATTACTTAAAGCCAAAGCCTAAATCACAAACACAGGCAAGTATACAAACTCCAAAGAAGAAGAGTGCAGGCCCAGAGAGAGATGTTCCAGTGAGAGTGTCAGCGATCTAAGTTGCTCTATTTTCATTGCTGCCATGAAGATCAAAAAGAAAAGAAAAAAAAAACGGAGCTAGCAGTAGCAGTTTGAAGTTGTAGTAGCTTGGCTTTTGATCTAGTGTTCTTCTCCCCCTTTATAGATAGGGTTACCCAGGTGATGAAGAGAGGGGGACATTCCTGTGATCTGAAGTATTAGTTGGCAGAAGAAACTGACTTGGAAGATGATCAATGGGCATTGAGATTTTGAGAGGCAGAAGGGGAGGGGTTGGTTTCAGAGAAACAGTTTTGGCTGCATATGAGTTTAGGTCGGATCGTAAATTCTTCAATAAATGAGAGATTCATTAAAGACTTTGTCTTTGAGAATGAAATTTATTTGAGATTACGTCGAAACCTGACAGAGAGATCCTGTTGCTATTCCAAAGGCTCCTAAAGCCAACAAAAAGAAAATTAAGAAACAGTTTGCTCAGAGCAAGCCTGAGGTTCCTCATAAAACTGTCAATGTTGAAAATTCACTAACCGGTAAACCTTTGCATTACAGGTGTATCCATAAGTGGCATAGAAGATTGGGGCATGCCAGTTTCCGTGTTCTTAGAAAAATGCCGGAGTTTGCAAAAGGTTTGGATCTAAAGGGGTGCAAGGTGTTTTTGGATTGTGCTGTCTGCAAGAAGGCCAAATCCAAAGCAGCAGCCATTCCCAAACGCGCTACACGCCTGTCAACACGCATTTTTGATTTGGTTCATACTGACATAGTTGGTCCTTTTCCGCCAACACTTGGTGGTAGAAAATATTTTCTAACGATTGTTGATAATTACTCTAGATATGGATATGTATATCCCATGAAAGAAAAATCTGAGACCTTTCAGATCTTTAAAGACTTTGCAGCTTCTGTTTCTACCCAACACCAAGTTCGCATCGCCAGAATCCAGAGTGATCGTGGTGCTGAATTCATGTCTCAGCATTTCCAGGATTGGATGCGTAAGAATGGAATTATTCATCAGACTTTGGCTCCTTACACACCTGCTCATAACGGAGTCGTAGAATGACGACAAGGGGTCCTGCAAACCATGATGCGCTGTCTCCTAGAAGACGCCAACTTTAGTATGCCATACTGGGGTGAAGCTATCAAATATGCAAATTACATTGTCAACCGTACTTGGAGCAGTGTAATAAATCAGACTCCTTTCTTCATGATGTATGGTTACAAGCCCGATCTCAAAAACCTCCATATTTTTGGTTCATACGCTATGGTGAACATTCCCTTAGCTCAAAGAAGAAAAGGAGGTCCAGTAGCAAAGAGACTGAGATTTATGGGTATTGATGATAACTCAAAATGGAGCAAATTCATTGACTCCAGACATGTAATTGTGATTTCCCAATCCGCTAATTTTGAGGAAGATGTTGACTGGTCCAGGATTCATTCCAATGATCCTGGAGTTTATTTTCCTAGAGATGATGTTGGTGATGCCACACAGCTTGATGACCAAGATTCACAGGCAAATGTTCCATCCACTATTTCTTCTCAACCTGATGTTCCGTCTTCGCAAGCCGTGGATGCTGACGCTAGTGACGAATGTGAGGATGAGGACGAAGCAGAAGAAGAATGGACTGTTGTTCCGAGACATTCCAAGAGGGCCACAAAAGGAATCCCTCCACAACGATATTCGTGGCAACTGACAAAAGCACCCTTGCCTTTGATTTGCAATGTTACACTTCCACCTGATACGTTCACACAAATCAAGCATCTTCCTGATTCAGAGCAAGAGAAGTGGTATGATGCAATGCAGGTTGAAATGGACAGTCTAAAGAAACTTAAGGTGTTTATTCCTGCAAAACCTCCAGCAAACAAAAGGGTCATTGGCACTCGATGGGTCTACAGAATCAAAAAGAAGCCAAATGGTGAGTCATTGTACAAGGCCAGACTTGTAGCTCGAGGTTTCGCTCAACGTTATCCTGAGGACTACACAAATACCTACTCACCGACAGTTCGAACTGAGAGTGTAAAAATTGCTTTAGCAACTGCAACTATTCTTGGTTTAGAAGTTTTCCAGTTCGATGTTGACACAGCTTATCTACATGCTGACCTAGATGAAGAGATCTACGTGAGAGGTCCTCCAGGGTTCCGACAGCAAGAAGGGGATACCTGGTTTCTACAAAAAAGTCTTTATGGTCTGAAACAGTCTGGTTTAATGTGGTACTTATGTCTTACTGACAAACTAAATTCAATGGGCTTTATTAAGTCCGAAACTGATGAGTGCGTGTTCACAAAAAGATCTAACAATGCATATGAAATAGTTCTTGTTTATGTTGATGACATTGTTTATATTGGTCCAAATAAGCAGATGAGTGAAAGTTTTGCCAAAGCTTTGCAGAGATACTTCACATTGAAATCTTTAGGTCATGTTAGCACTTATTTAGGTGTTCAGATTGACAAAACACAGAAGGGGTTTAGTCTTTCACAAGAAGATAAAATTGAACAAATTTTGCATCATTGCAACATGAAGGATGCTAACACAACAAAGACACCCATGCAAACAGATTTTCACAACTTGACACATGAACCAAGTCCTGAGTTCGAGGATCAAACACTTTATCGTTCAGTCATTGGGTCACTGTTGTACATTAGTAGTTGGACCAGACCCGACATTGCACTTAGTGTTAATCTCTTGTCTCGACATGTAGGTAAGGCAAAACAGTTTCATTGGACATGCGTTAAGAAATTATTGAGATACCTAAAGCACACTAAGCACATGAAGTTATTGTTAGAACCAACACATACTGATTATGCAGAATTATGTTGTTATGCAGATTCTGATTGGGCGAGTGATAAGAAATCACGTAAAAGTACTTCAGGCTATATGATGTTCTTAAATGGATGTCCTGTTTACTGGCAAGTGCGTAAACAGAATTTTGTTTCTTGTTCATCTACTGAAGCTGAATATGCTTGTGTTTCAGATGCATGTAATTCTCTAACTTGGTTTGATGCTTTGGTCACAGATATCTGGACACGTCCGATTCGACCAATCACCGTGATGGAAGACAATGAATCGGTGGTTTATATTTCTGAATCACATTTCACAGGTTCTAGGTTGACACATTGACATCCGTTATCAAAACATAAAACAATTGGTGAAACAAGGTTTTGTTAAATTGCAGTATGAATCTACACATGATCAGATTGCTGACATGCTCAACAAACCGCTTCCAGCAGCTCAGCACGAGTATCTGCGTAAGAAGATGTGCCTTATTTGATGATGTACCTGATGTCCGCTCACCTGGCAAAGAAGGGGATTGTCACTGCGTTTTTTTTATTTTGCCAGCTGTGCTTTTGAACTCTAACACTTACCGTAGATGCTCAGAACTCTTATCTTTAAGCTAACTGCGCAGGTCCACATTCCTTCACTTTTCTTCTATCTTTTCTTTTGTTCACCTGCCAAGAGGTCCGGCAGGAACGCTGCCAAAATGTAACTAATTAGCCAGTAAGTTGTTTTTTTATTTCTTTACAATAAAATGAGTTTCTTAGAATATATCTCGGATTTATTTTGCTTATCGAGTATGCTTCAAGGGAAATGCCACGATCCACCTCTAATTAACTGCAATTACCCCAGGAGGCAAACAGGGTTTAATTGCCACCCTGACATGTGGTAGCAGACGGACGGTTCGAATTATGGCTTTTTCCTTGCTTGTTACTTTAACTGATAAGCG
>WNWU01000202.1:20628-37149 GCA_012654045.1 Ptyas mucosa
GAAAGAGAGAGAGGGAGAAAGAGAGATGAGAAACAGAGAGGGAGAAAGAAAGAGAAAAAGAGTTGAGAGAGATGAGAAAGAGAGAGTTGAGAGAGAAATGAGAGATAAGGAGATCCAACCACCAATCAGCTGCTCGTGCTAAATCAGGCTGTGCTGAAGCTGACCATGCTGTTTGCTGCAAGGAGGCAAATTGCTGGGAGGCAGAGGCAGATTTTTTTTCTTGTTTTCCTCCCCAAAAGCTAGGTGCGTCTTATAGTCCAGAGCATCTTATAGTCCAAAAAATACGGTACTTCTAGTTCTGCCTGCTGGGGTGAAGGCTGATACAGTGTAGTGTTTTATAAATGCAATGTATGGAAGTGCTTTGATACCTTAAGACAGTGATGGCTAACCTTTTTCTCGTCGTGTGCTGAAAGCGCGCGTGCCAGCACCCATAATGCAATGTGTCCCCCCTGCTCATGTGCACACAACCCCCCGACACTCCCCCCGCGCATGCAACCCACCCACGCTCCCCTGCCCCCCGTTTTGGGCCTAGCAGGCCTCCCTGCAGCCTCCTGGGCCCAAAAACAGGCCGTGGGGGGGCGCCCTGCCCCCCCGCCCCCTGTGCATGCACGCACCTCTCCCACATGTGCCCCGCCCCCATGCATCCTGAAAATCAGCTGGCTGGTGGGAGGCACGCGTGCACATGCGTGGTGCAACTGAGCTGGGCGACGGCTTGCGTGCCCACAGAGAGGGCTCTGCGTGCCAGCTGTGGCATGCGTGCCATAGGTTCGCCATCACGGCCTTAAGATGTATCCATGTACCATGTACATACTAAATTGAGTTGCCTTATTGGTGATGTGGGTGGTATATAAATTTAATAAATATGTAAAAATGTCATTGTGTAAAGGTTTTTTTGTTCCTTTGACATTTTCTAGAGGAAGTGTATTGAGTATGTATTTTTATCTTTTTGCTTCCTTGCTCCTCATTGCTGTTTATAGAATATGAATGCAAAGTACCAAGTGGTAATAAGTGCTAAGCAGATGTACTCTGTAACATTAAACTCCCTTGAGTTCAGAAGAGTTTAACATTAGATAAAAATTTACAGAATAGTAAAAACATTTGGATTGTACACAATTAACACTTAAATGGTTGTTTATAAAGCATGGACATTTTTCTAATAGGCAGTTAAAGATAACAGCTAAAGTATTTTTGCAGAGCAGATGATACAAGCATCTTTCTTGGGAAGTAAAAATACAACAGTAACCAATTATTTTTATTCCTAAGAAAAGTTGCTTTTAAATCTTCTGGCACCCAAACATGTCGTTAAATGCAAAACCACCTGAGACAGCTGCCCTATTCTTGCCCTACCAACGAATCAACCTTTAGTGAAATGCAGACTGTCTTCTTCCTTATAGCCAATTCAAGTACAATTTGGGCAGGGGTCTGCAACCTTAAACATTCAAAGAGCCATTTGGACCCATTTCCCACAGAAAACACCAGGAGCCACAAAACCTGGGTGGGCATGGCCAACTCGACATCACTCACTACCACCCAGTCACATGACACACACACCAGCCACGCCTACCCAGGTTTTGTGGCACCCGGTATTTTCTTTTAAACAGGTATCTCTCTCTCTCTCTCATTGCTATCTCATCTCTTTCTCCCCCTCTCTCTCACCTTTCTCTCTCTCATCTCCTCTCACTCATCTCTCCCTCTCTTTCTTCCTCTTTTTCTCCTCTTTCTCTCAACTCTCTCCCTCTTTCTCATCTGTCTCGTCTTTTCTTTCTCCCTTTCTCCTTCTCAACTTTCTCCCTCTCATCTTTCTCCCTATCTCTCTCATTTCTTTCTCCGTTTCCCATCTTTCTCCCTCCCTATCTCCTTTTTCTTTCTCCCTCTTTTCTCTCATCTTTTTCTTGCTTTTTCATTTTTCTCTCTCTCATTTCTCATCTCTTTCTCCCTCTTTCTCATCTTTCTCTCATCTCTCTCTCTCTCTCCCTCTTTCTCATCTCTCATCTTTTTTCTCCCTCTTTCTCATCTGTCTCTCATCTCTTTCTCTCTACCTCGCTCTCTCTCACCTTTTTCTCTCTCTCTCCCTCGTGTATGTGTGTGTGTGTGTTCCCTCTTGAACCATTTCCAAAAACAGGTGACGGTTTTTTGTTTTGTTTTTTGTTGATGTTGTTCTTTCTTCTTCTTTGGGTGCTTTTTACCATATGATTTAAATCAAGAGTCATTTCAGGTTCCCAGATAAATGAAGCTCTTTCGTCCCCCTGCTGTGACTCTGTCGGCTGGCTGCCCCCCCTCCCACTCATTCCTCCCCTGCCCCGAGAAGAGAAGGGAAACGGCGGCGGATGGAAACTCATTCCGTATTCTAGAGCGGGAGCGAAGCACCCCTCTACTTGCCTCCTTTTCTGGCCCTTGTTGGGAGACGCGCAACTTTTTCTCTGACACTGGCCGATGCTCCGCACCATAAAGGGCTCCAGGAGGAGGGGATGCTGTCTTTTGCTCCGCCCTGAGACACCAGCTGGGGCGCGTCTCCCCATATTCCTCTCGCCGCCTCCATGGCTGCTCGCTGCTCTTGCAGTGCCTCGCGCAACACACTTAAAATTAGCACGCTTAACAATGGGGGAGATGGCATCCCCTCCTCCTCCTCCTGGAGCCCATTACGACGCGGAGCATCGGCTGCAGCCGGGCTGTGTCTCGGGGAGGAGAAAAGTCGTGCGTCTCCCCCAGCGGCCCAGGTGCGCACAGCACCAACAAGGGCTGGAAAAAGAGGCAAGTAGAGGGGTGCTTCGTTCCCGCTCTGGAATACGGAACGAGTCTCCATCCACCGCAGTTCCCCTTCTCTTCTCAGGGCAGGCGAGGAGTGAGTGGGAGGGGAGGGCAAGGGGCGGGGCCAGCCAGTGGTGGGATCATCCGACAGGAAGCCGCAGGAGAGGGCCCAAAGAGCCGCATGCGATTCTGGAGCCGCACGTTGCCGACCCCTGAATTTGGGGTTGAATTCTGGTAACTGGACAAACATTCCCCACCTCAACTTGTAGTTCTTTCAAAGACAACCCAAGAAACTCTGTAATCCTGACCAGGCACCTCATTTGATTTTATTTCTTCTATTTCCCTAACCTTGCCAAATGCAATTTTTTTTCCTAGTCCACCATTTGCTTGCATTATATAACCAAAAGGTATGTGGTGTGTACAATAATCATTGCCAACCAAGGAAAACCTAACTTTTCATGCAATGATAAAGAAGTGTGAGTCTTTCTTTCCCTTGCTTTTAACAGGAAATGGAAGAATTTGTAGAGTTCAAGTGAACATGCTTTGTATTTTCCCTTGGTTCACTGATTCAAAACTTAACAGATGAAAAAAACAATACAGTTGTGTCAGCGTTCAGCCAGCTTCCACAGAGGGTCAGTTTCCTAGATGTAAGTTACACACATATTTGTGGGAGATAAAACACTATTTGTGGATACTCCCTGACAGACAGGACCTATTAATTTTCCTCTCCAATAAATTGCTACATGTTTACTGATTTACCAAGAATGTTTACATTTCATAATTGTCATTTGTTAAAGAAATAATTGAACTGTATCTGAAATTTTCTCATCCTGATAACTGTTAACTTGTTTGGAGTCTGACAATTTAGAGCATGTGCATTGTTTGTATGGAATTTTAATTAACTTTTTGTAATTTTACTCTCCCCTTTCTGAAAATTCCCACACTACTAAGGAAGGGATTGCAAATACATCTTTGTTAAAACTCATATTTTCTATGAATTTTATGTTAAACGGCACAAGAAATACAAGTAAGCATCTGGTATGTAACATGTTTTAAATGGCAAGTAGAATTCAAAACAAAATGAGTTCACTATTTTGTGGTCATGAAAAAGAATGGCATATAATTTTATTTATTGCATTTAAATTTTCTTGCAATTCCATAGGAATTTCAGCAGTTTCACAAGGATGCAAACATTAAAAGATCCATGACCCAATAAAATCTCCCAAACCAACACAAGCTAGAAAATATGAAATACATGGGCCAGGAAAAAAATCTAACATTGTTTGCAATTTGGGCCACACAGAATAGCATTCCAATTCTTTCTATCCTAGGTTGTTTGGCAGTACAAAGGGAAAACGCTAGACAGGCTTGGAGCCAATACAAGGACATATGATTGGATGCCACAAAATGATCTTCTTGGTGAGACACCTTATGTTGCTTTAGTGGTGGCTTTAACAAAAACACAGTATATAGCAGTCAATATGTTCATATTCTAAAGGATTTTGTCAGAACATTTTCATCTTTCCTTTCCAGGTCACCCAAATATAGCACATGGTGGAACAAATGGGTTTTATGAAGTTATTTACCATGCAATTCCCATCATAGGGATCCCCATGTTTGAACACCAGAATCATCCCACAAGAACCTCTGATACAGCAAAAGGTCTGCAAGGAGCTTCAGGAGCTACGCTTCAAAGCAGCTTGTGTGCTGAAAGCTGAGGGTGGGGCTGTAATCAGTTTGTGGTTGAAGAAGTAGTTGTTGTGGAATTTATTTTTCAAACGGACAGTAAGTTGTGCCTTTCATTTCTTAATCATTTTTAAGGACTATTAATCTTTATTAAGCTAAAAGAGGCTCTCTTTAGCTACAGCCTGTTATTCCTTTTTGAAGATCTGTGCCATTTGGGGGATTTCTTTTTCTTAAACAAGGAAGAAGGATGCTAAGGCATGCTAAAATAAGGAAGTGTGGAGTATCTTTTTTAAAAAAATGATGGAGAAATATAAGAGCAGAAAGTTGTGGTTCTAGTTTATTATTTTTAGTAATTTGTAGCTTGGTCTGCTTTGCTGTGGGTGGCTAAAACTAAAACTTTCTGATTTTTATTATTCCTGATTGGTCAGCAATTCTTAAGTGACTTACAAAAAACTACTCTCTGACTAAAGAGGAAGTTAAGAAGATGGAGGAGCAAATTATTAGAGATGTATTTGAAAAATCTTTAAATAAAATCCATCAGTTTATAGAACAGCTATGCTCCAAGGATATTAAAAAGACTACCCAAACTACTTCAGAAATGCAAATATGTGTAGAAAGTTATCAAACCACTGAGGCAACTTCACAAGTAGCTGACAATGCCGAGGAGTCAACTGTAATTTTGGAATATAAACCTGACACCAATTTTTATTATGATGGCTCAACACAATTGAAAGAAGAGCTCCAAGAAAATTTGCAACTTTTAAGAGGACAAGTTTGGGACTTTTTCCTCATGGATATTAACAAGGTTGAGAAATCCTTGAGAAAAAGAGAAGCTTATAAACTACTTGACAAACATTCCAGAGAAGAAAAAGATTTTATTCCATGAAGGCAAGCTGGAATGAGTGACTTCAACTTAATGAGTCAATTGGAATTAGGATGGATTTTCATCAGTTTGATATTTGTAATTGAAAGAAAGTCGTAATCTAGTTTGAAAATGTATTTTTTTCCTTTATATATAATGCTTAAGTAATTCCTAAAGTTTGTAAAATATTACTGAAAGTGCATTGGAAAATATCTATGTTAAGAGAAAGTTAAAGAAAAAGATGTATTAGTCTAAAGAAAAATCTAGAGCTTTAACAAGGATGTATACAAGAAGAAGAAATATTCTATGAGGGTATCTTGGAGAGAGTTATCTAAATTTAACGAGTTAACTGGAGTTAGTTGAAATTGTATTGGTCTGAAAGTGAACTTTAAAGTATATATGCTAAGAGGAAGTTAAAAAAAGATGTATTAGAATGTTTTAATTTTAGAAATGTTTTTAAAGAAAAACTTAGTGTTTTAAAATGGATGAAAAAAATATTTTTCCCTTTAAGGTTAAAGAATCTGAAAGAATACAGAGAATTTTGTTAATATAAATGGGTAAGCATATTGGATAGGAATGAAAATTATTTGGGTAATCACCACTACCTAAAACAACCCCGGTGGTGCCTCCTTTTTTCTCCAACAATAAAGTATGCTGAGGCCTGAAATGACATTGACAAATCAATCTTTCTTTTTTTAGAAGCCAGAAAGCATGGAAGTTGACTGCTAGCAATTTATTATAAAAAAAGGAATGGTAGCAATGTAGAATACATCAGTATTTGTGCTCACACACACGTGTGTGCACACATACACACGGATGTTTTAAACAGTATGGTCAATCTGGAGAAAAAAGGGTGCAAATGAGGTGATAAGCTCATTAAACAAAATACCATCAAAGCACAGGTTCAATAGTATATTACTATTGCTTTTATTATTGACTTTACAGGAATTAAATAATCAGAAAAACAAAAGGCAACTTCAACACTGCCATACAGCCAACTATTACACACCCAGTTTTTGCATACTTGATAGTAGCAAGAAATAGTAAAAACTACATGTCAAAAAACCAGAGCAAAAATTATGGCAGCTATTAACTTGTATTCAAAGGAACGTATAATTAAATTACTGTTAAGATAAACATACTGGAAAAGTGCATCTCTACATTCTTTAAATGTTTGTCTTCTGAACTGCTCAAATGAAATTATTAAGTGAAGAGTCAAGATTTGCACATATTTTTGGCTGATAGAGGTTTTCCCAGTTCACAGCTTATGGCATGCTTGGAACAAACAGGGTCAATTATAAATCCTTCTACACAATGAAGTATGATGACTTAGGAAAATAGAAGTTTATTACCTGTAAAGACACAAATATAGAAGCCTTTCCTTTCTTAAGTACCGTATTTTTCGGACTATAAGAAGCACTTTTTTGTCTCCCAAAAGGGGGCGAAAATGTCTGTGCATCTTATAGACAGAATAGTGCCTAAGCCCTGCCCACCCGCCAGCCATTTTTTGGCCTCCGCACGTCCTGTTTTGGGGCCTTTTTTTGGCCCATTTTTGAGGCTTTTTTCAGCCTGCTTTCGAGGCTTTTTTTGACCCTAAAAATGGGCTGAAAAAAGCCTAGAAAACGGGCCCAAAAAGCCTCAAAAATGGCCCCCCAAAAGGCTTGAAAACAGGCCAAAAAAGCCTTGAAAATGGGCTGAAAAAAGCCCTGGAAACCGGCCAAAAAAAGACTGGACAAGGGCCGAAAAAAGGGAGGCCAAAAACTTTTTTGTTGTTGTTTTCCGCTTCTAAATTTAGGTGCGTCTTATAGTCTGAAAAATACGGTAACTGTAGTTTCACAATACATTATCTTCTGTACCTTCCTCTTTCTCCGTCCCTATCACATATCCTTTCCCTTTCCCTCTCCCTGCCCCGTTCCCGAACTCTGTCTCTTCAGGTATCTCGGGGCCGATCTTGTCCACGATCCCGCTCTCTCTCTCGAGGCCTGCTTCTCTGGCCGCTGACAACTGCTTGTGTCCGTCATAGAAAGTCATCTACCCTCATGTCATAGTCATGCTATGGAAGACAGAATAACTTCAAATATCACTGAGTTTAAAATCAGAATTCCTTCTACCAACTTGGGAGTTCCTAGAAATACTGGATCTAAAGGGCTATCAATTATCCAGAGAAAGATAGTTCACTGTTCTAATCTTTAAGATTGTTAGTATATACTAAAGACTACTTTTATTTAGATAGTAACAATCTTGCAAGTCTGATTGTGCTCCTCCTCCCTTATAACCATGTGATTTAGGAAGGTGTCTGTCAGAGTTGTTTGTGCACACTTTCTACACAACCTAGACTTAATCTATGTTTTTCCTTGGATCTCTGATAACTCTCCCCTTTCTGCCTCAGGACCATCCTCTTTACTCTCTACAGTTTCCACATGTCAATTTCCACATGTTTATTTTTTTAGTTGACATTTTTGAAATATGCTGCTTGCAAACCTTACCACACTGAAGTTTAGAAATACGTAAATATATAGAATAGAATAGAATAACAGAGTTGGAAGGGACCTTGGAGGTCTTCTAGTCCAACCCCCTGCCCAGGCAGGAAACCCTACACCACTTCAGACAAATGGTTATCCAACATCTTCTTAAAAATTTCCAGTGTTGGGGCATTCACAACTTCTGCAGGCAAGTTGTTCCACTTATTAATTGTTCTAACTGTCAGGAAATTTCTCCTTAGTTCTAAATTGCTTCTCTCCTTGATTAGTTTCCACCCATTGCTTCTTGTTCTACCCTCAGGTGCTTTGAAGAATAGTTTGACTCCTTCTTCTTTGTGGCAACCCCTGAGATATTGGAACACTGCTATCATGTCTCCCCTAGTCCTTCTCTTCATCAAACTAGACATACCCAGTTCCTGCAACCGTTCTTCATGTTTTAGCCTCCAGTCCCCTAACCATCTTTGTTGCTCTTCTCTGCACTCTTTCTAGAGTCTCAACATCTTTTTTACATCGTGGCGACCAAAACTGAATGCAATATTCCATATATATTTCCCTTTCATTCAATTGTGTCCAATTCTTGAAGACTGCCTGGACACGTCCCTGCAGTTTTCTTGGCAAGGTTTTTCAGAAGTAGTTTGCCATTTCCTCATAACTAGGGCCAAAAGAGTGACTGACCCAAGGTCACCCACCTGGTGTGCCTAAGGTGAGATTAGAACTCACAGTCTTCCGCTTTCTAGCCTGATGCCTTAATCACTACACCAAACTGGCTCTCATGTAAATATCTAGACCTAGATATTTACAGTAGCTGTAGATATTTCATAATGAACATAATGATTCTCAACCAAATCTGATGTGTGCATTTTCCAAACTTGGCACAGTGACTCAGGCTGCACTTACCACTCGCTTATCCCTGTACCGTGCATCATGTGGTATGGGATGGTGTCCTGAGTAAGAAGGAGGAGCCTGTGGAGGAGGAGCATGGTGCTGGTAGTATGGGTGATGGGGAGACTGTTCTATACCTGGGTAAGGAGGCTAAAAAGAAACATTTACCTGTTACTCCAGTAATCTGCAACCCCAGAACATAGCAGTATCAACCAGAAAATATAATTCAACATTTGAGCAATACTGCAAGCATGAAAATGCTTCAAAGGAGATATATCTAAATGATATTTGGATCCTCATGTGATTAAACCTTTTTGCAACAAGTACATTTTCACAACTGACCCCAGAAAAAGACTGAAGTTATTTAGAGCATTTCCTCATACCTACTGCTAGTAAACGGTGTGGTGACTCAGCAGTTAAGATGTTGGACTTGTCAGCTGGAAAGCCGGCAGCCCAGGTTCAAGACCTGAGCGCCACATGACAGGGTGAGCTCCCATCCTTGCCCAAGCTCCTGCCAAACTAGCAGTTTGAAAACATGCAAAATGCAAATGCAAGTAGATAAATAGGTGCCATTTCAGTGGGAAGGTGACAGTGCTCCGTGATGTCATGCTGGCCACATGACCATAGAAATGTTTTCGGACAGCACTGGCACAAAGGCCTTGAAACGGAGATGAGCACTGCCCCCTATAGTCAGCAATGACAATACCGGAGTAAAATAGCAATAGCACTTAGACTTATATACCGCTTCACAGTGCTTTACAGCCCTCTCTAAGTGGTTTACAGAGTCAGCATATTGCCCCCAACAATCTGGGTCCTCATTTTACCAACCTCGGAAGGATGGAAGCCTGAGTCAACCTTGAGCCTGGTGAGATTCGATCTGCCAAACTGCTGGCAGCCAGTGATCAGCAGAAGTAGCCTGCAGTACTGCACTCTAACCACTGTACCACCACGGCTCAAATCCATCCGTAGGGACTCTTTTACCTTTTACTGCTAGTAAAAGACTCCCTTAAATATCTTTTTTTGTAATAAGATAGAATAGCATTCCATCAATAAGGAAGGTCAATTGTTCAATAAAACCTTCAACTGAAATCACCCTATTCAGTATTTGTCAGGGTAATGATTTAAGAGCTGACCAGCTGCTACGATGATGTAATGCTAGGAATGAGTCAGCAAGGTTTTGGGGCTGTATCACTTTAATGTATCACTGGGGCTGTATCACTTTAACCTGTAATAAGAGGCCCTGTTGGGGCGTATCTCTCTTTCCGTGTGTGCTGTAATCGCTGATTGCTGTTTGTTTGAGGTCTGACTAAAGTACGTATATGTATATATTCTTTGTAGATAAAACCACTATTTAATTACAAACCTCTGTTTACTGTATTTGCTCCTGGCTTGTCTCACATAGTCACACTGTGCGCACTCTGACATTATTACTGCATTAGGACTGCATCAACTACACATTTGGTTTTGGACCCTATTTGGTCATTCAAAAGCAAAGTTTCTTTTAGGAGGATTCAAAGCATCTTCCTCCAACTGGCTCTTGATTAGAAAATCCAACCTCCCCAATCTCTCATTATCACTGAGAAACAATGATTACCTTTCTTTTGTTTGATAGTATTTATGATCTCCTATTGGAGGATCCCTTATGAAGAATACAGTGTACTAGAAGCAGTTAGTAAATTTGTAATTAAGAATGATTAATAGAATAGAGTTAAATGTATAGATATATATAGATATATATAAGCATAACACTATAAGCAATATTATTATTACTATTATTATTGGATTGTATTTGATTACAGATTAAATTAGATAGAACGACCAGGAGTGAAGAGCATATTGTATATACAATGAAAATAATGGCTATAATCAAGATGTATAATATTATGTGCATCCAAAAGAGATTTGATATGGACAGTACACTGTTGTTGCAGAAATGGAAATGTGATGCATAATAAAAGAAAATCTATAATAAAAAAGAATATACATAAAAAAGAATCGAGTGTACCAAATTATACTGTACATCAATGGGTTTGTGAGAATTCATTTTACAAAGGACAGAAACTGGTGGCAATTTAATTTCTTTAAAGAAAAAATGAATACTGGTTGACCATTATGAGACAGGACCTGCCAAGTTTCATATGATTTTGCGCAGGGAAGCTGTGCAAAAGTAGACTCCCACAGTAGACTGTTTGTTGCTACTTTTTGTGGCTAAGTTCATTAAAACATTAAAAGTTAAGCTACTGCAAAATATTCCATATACAAAGTAAATTCTATTCTGTTCTGTTCTATTTTTCAGGTCAATGGTGTTCTAATTATCAAATAAGACATGCATTTTGAGTAAATATATTGGGGGGGGGCAGGGCTGGAGAATGAGAAAAGTGTGTTGTGTTATCTAAGGGGAGATAGGAAAAAACATATTGGAGTAACAAGAATGGAGGTGGTTGGAGGTAAGTTTTCAGCTGGTCTCAACAAGAAAAGTTTTTAAAAGGGTTTTCTTTTTAGAAATGCATCACAAAAACTAAAATACTATAACTGTAAGAGCAGTTGTGTTGGAACTGAATGTCCTGAAATGTTCCATTTCTCTTTCAAACAATGCTGAACAGTTTTGTGGCATGGTTTGGTAATTTTCTTTAAAAATCCTTCTGGAAAACCAAAATCTATCTTGAATACTACAAATCATTTCCAATTTGGGAGAATAACTTCCCAAGCTGGATCACCCCAGAACACCCGGAGGAGAAATGGAATGTTCTAGAAATGTTCTGGAATCACATAGCTTATGTCAGTCTTGTGAGGAAGGAAGTACACCCAGTTGAACTAATTCTACTTTATTCTAAAGTTACATTATCAGAATCTTACAATTCTGAAAGTACATTTCTCCCCTGGTGCCTTTACAGCCCAAGAAACCAAGGGAGGGTCACTTCTGAGATGTTTGCCATGCCCACATTACTGCTACATGCTAAGCTGCCTCTTATCCAACTGTTCCCGTGGTTGAGGGCTCTTCCCTGTCTTCTAAGGTCATTTCCACATACCATTGCATCTATGGCCTCTTATTGATTAATTAAGACAATTTTTCTTTCTCCTCATACTCATCTGAAATGCTACTATTTCTAGCACAGCATTTCTTTCGAGAATATTAAGATCTGTTTTTCAGCTATGGGTTTTATTACAGCTAGTCCTCAACTTATGACCAGTCATTCAAAAACCTTCTGCATTTATGATGGAACGGGTGCTTTAAGGTCTGTAAAGCTCCCCTGGCCATCATATATGGTCAAGCTACAACCTGGTCACATGACCACATGTCAAGTGCTTGGCAGCTGGTCACCTTTATGACCAATTGTGGTTTTCTGTGGTCATGTGGCTGTGATTTGCAAACTTTCTTGCCAGTTTCTCATCAAATCCTCTGTTACAGTCCTTGAGGCCAACAGATGATCTAGTTCTTTCCCACTGAGATCATGTACAACTTTTAAATAGACTATGGCACGAAGAACATTATGTGAAACTTGGAGTTACTACTTTAAATTGTAGTCTACAGATTTCATTGATGGAAATTGCTATGCCAAGAATGCATTTTCACAGGAACTGCTACTTGATTAGACCTCTCTCATTTTATTAAAATTAGTAATTAAAATTAGGAAGTTACACCATAAAGGTCTGCCCAAAATTTTCAAGTGAGACTTAAAGCCACAACAAAATGCTGTTTTCCACATAAATGAGAGGAACAGCTGTATACATCAATATTCCCTTATAATACTATGGTTGTAGTAGTACTAAAAGCAAAGAATACAAAATTACAAACCATTCCTTGCCAAGGTGGTGGTGGTCCCATGTTATGAAATTCTCTCACATAATCATTGTACGACTACAAAAAAGAAAGCACATATACAAGACTGTCAAAATCAAGCAATATTAAAATCATCTACCATTACCACCTATGAAAGTCCATAAACTTACCCCATTTAAGAACACATCTCTCCCAACTCCTGAAAATCGTCTGTTGGGAATAAGATTTATTAAATTAGACACAAATACCCAGATACCTCAGGTTAGAATACAGTATTGTTTAAACATTTCTTACCTGTCTATATCTTGGTATCTGGGGTCTTTTAAATACCCTGTTTAAAATCAAGCAGTGTTACATATCATATTTATTAGATTTGGCAACATAAATAACCATTACCATCTTTACTTTAAGCATGCTACTGCCTTCCTACTGATAAGGAGTGATCCTCCTCTTCCCAACTGGCCCATGAATTAGAATTAGGAAAACTATGGAACACTTTATGGCAAAGGTGCTAAAGATGTTGCCCTCCAGGAGACTGAATTTCAATTAATACTATCTTATATCTTTAGCCAGACTGGCTGGGGCTACTGAAATCTGTTCAGTCATGCAGTAGATGAAAGACCACTGCCCCCAGGCCCTCCCCCACCATGACGTGTGAAATTAAGTGAACAGTCTGTAATGCATGGTGCAGGATTCAATCTGGGTCAGTCACTGGGACCAGAGGTTTGGTTTTCCAAGCTTTCGGACTTGTGCTGCAGCCCATCCTCAGGGAACTTCTCTCCTGGAATGTGTGGTTTGGGCTATTCTATGCATAGTATTTATGTGGTGCCTGGTTGGGTATGGCTTATTGGCCGATTGGGGTGTTGATGGCTGGTTATTAAGTCATTGGCTGTTGTTTCCTTGTACTGCCAAGTCCTCAGCTCCTAAGTACCTGATAAACTGGTTGTAAATCAGCACTCCTGTTGACTGACAAGGGGCCCGTTTCCCAGGCTTCAATCATTCCCTGGCTATTTTTGTACCTGCTCAGCCAACAATCTTAGTAGCTGTGAAATTGATTGTATGTCTTTGTTCATTGCAATGTGAGGCTACCAATGAGTTCAGATCTCCTTGTCTGACCGCTCACTTGTGTTCTTGCAACCTGGTGGTTAGCTTCCTCCCCATCTGTCCTACATAGTCACAAGGGCAATCCATGCAGGGGTCCGCTAGATTACATTAGAAGTATCTCCCACCTCCAAGCAATCTTTGCAATGCATGATTTGACCTCGTATGGTAGCATCTGGGCAGTGAGCGATGCCCACTTGCAGATCTTGGAAGCTTCATTCTACTGCTTCTGAAATGTTTTTGATGTATGGCAGGGTGTTCCATATAGTTGGTTTTATACCTTCTTTCTTCCTTGCGTGTTGTGCAGGCATCTTGTAATAAATGCTTGTGGGTACCCATTCTGCCTGAATTGTTCACGCAGGTACCTGCTCTCCTGTTGTTTAGCTTGCTGGGTACTACAGTGGGTTCTTACTCTGCCATATAGTGTTCTGACGCAGCTCTTTTTGTGTGACAGTGGATGGTTACTGTGGAAACTAAGAATGCATGGAGTGTTGGTGGCCTTGCGAGAAACCATGGTTTCTAGGCTTCCATCTTCCTGCCTATTAACAAGCACATCTAAAAACGGTCGTTGTCTAGTTGTTTCTTCCTCTATTGTGAATTGTATGTCTGGGAAGATGGAGTTCAGTAGGGTATGAAAGCCTTTCAATGCATTTCTTTTGATGATGACAAACGTGTCATCCATGTAACGGCACCAAAATTTAGGTGTGTAGTTTTGAAATGCACAGTGTTCTAGTTCGCGCAGGAGAGTTTCTGCAATGACTGCAATGAAGTTCCCTGAGGATGGGCTCCAGCACAAGTCCAAAATCTTGGAAGACTAAACCTCTGGTCCTGGTGACCAACCCAGATTGGATCCTGCAGCATTATCCTGGGACATGTATATTTGTTTTCATTTGTGTAATGCATGGGACTGTTCAGAATACAAGACAGCTAATGTAAACGGATTCCTTTGTTTAACTTTTGGTTTAACTTACAAAGAAGAGTTAGTACATTCTTTTGAATGCCTCTATATTACTATGTTAGGATGCCTCGCTATTCATTCCAAAGAGGTTGTGCTATTGTATAACTATTTTAGGACCCCGTATTCTTATATGCATTCCAGTGTATTCTCATATATCTAGTTAGCTTAATCAGAGCCTTTACAACTTTAAATTTAAATAATTTAATATTCACATTCCCACGACTATTTTAATATACAAATCTGTAAATTTGTGCATAAACACTTAAACAATAAGATATTAACCTGGTCTTTGGTGAAACTCAGGGAGATAATCAGTCCTTGGTTTCTTTCTGCTGTTATGAATATCATAATCCTCTGGTCGACGCCTACATAAATTAGACAATAATTAAGAACTGTTTGGAACAACCTATATAAATAAAACATCCTTAGAAGGACCTACCAGAACACCCCATAACTTTTTGGGAGCTTTTTTGGTGTATTTTCTATAATTCCCTATATGAGTTTCACAGAATTTGTCACAAAGAATTTGTATTTATAGTAGCAACAAAATGTATGTTCTTAACTAGAATACTATGATGTGAAGATTTTAGATTCTTAACAGGAAACTTGATCCAACCATACCTAAATCCAATCTTAATGTGTTTTTTTAAAAAATCACTGACTTTTTGGAGTGTTGGTCTCCTGTATCCATAAAACTTGCAGCATGAAATCTACTTGATGCTTACAGAATTTCTATAATGAGGGGTATCCTGCAAGCATAAGCCACACAATTTGTGAACATTTTATATGCTTGAACTGATTAACTGTCTTACTTGGTCTGTAAAAAACTTCTATCAATTTCCAACACGTAAATCCCAACCTGCATAGACACAATTACTAGTTACTATACAGAGAAAAACATTTAAGGCATGAATATTTTAACATCATACTCTTGAAATTGGAACCTATTGTTTTAGGCTTTTGTATTCATTTTAGTAACATGAATTTTAAATTGGTTTTTTGAAAATGGTCTTTCAGATTTCTTACTCTAGTTTGCTTTTCACTGTTCATTAGTATATCACCTGATGTTCCCTTCCAAATGCACCTTCACAATTTCTAAAACAGGGAAACATGAATATAAGTAGTCCTTGGCTTACGACCACAATTGAGCCCAAAGTTTCTGTTATGTGAGACAGTTGTTAAGTGAATTTTGCCCTATTTTATGACCTTTCTTGCCACAGTTGTTAAGTGGATCATTGCAGTTGTTAAGTTAGTAACATGGTTGTTAAGTGAATCTGGCTTCCCCATTGACTTTGCTTGTAAGAAGCATCTGAATTTTGATCACGTGACCATGGGGAATGCTACAACGGTTGTAAGTGTGAAAAATGGTCATAAGTCACTTTTTTCAGTGACATTATAACTTCAAACAGTCACTAAATGTACTGTTGTAAGTTGAGGATTACCTGTAGACCATGAAGTGATTCCTCTCGCCTCCCCATTTATTTAAATTATCATTCTTAAGAATAAATATCATAATTCTGAGAAAATAAAGCAACTGTATGTACATCAAAGAGATTTAGAAAATAGCTGGTGAAAAGAATAAACATACCGCTTTCTTGTAGTTTCAGTGTGCACTTACGACCAGTATAATATATGATAACAGTTCATATAGTAGTCCAACTACTGACTTTAAGCTGAAAGCCACATACATAAATGGAGGCCTTGGCAGGCTTGAGAAGGTGTGATGGTGTTATAATGTATACTTTGCAGTCCATTGCAAAACTTTCACTTGTAAACACTTTATTGCACTGGAAATCTCTTAGGGCTTAATTTCAAAAGCCATCTTGGTGCTCAGTCCTTTTATGCCAAAAGAAAGGGGGGTTGCTACCAGGATTCTTCCTATCTACAGGTTACAATGTCTTTTAAGAGCAAGGATATGGGGGGGTCGTTGGATATCTGTACCTACCACAGGACATTTCCACAAACTGGAAACTCTAACCAAATTGGTTTCAGCCCAAACCACACAGTCTTTAGCAGAAAAGCT
>WNWU01000202.1:55205-91203 GCA_012654045.1 Ptyas mucosa
TACTATTACTATTACTATTACTATTACTATTACTATTACTATTACTATTGCTATACTACACAGAAAAAAACATTTAAGGCATGAATATTTTAGCATCATACTTTTGAAATTGGAGCCTATTGTTTTAGGCCTTTGTATTCATTTTAGTAACTTGAATTTTAAATTGATTTTTTGGAAATGGTCTTTCAGATTTCTTACTCTAGCTTGCTTTTCATTGTTCATTAGTATTTTACCTGATGTTCCCTTCCACTCAAGCACTGTACGGCGCTCAATTACCTCCACGCTCAGGTACGTTAATAAAATTTGATTCTACCCTGACACTTCCCAGTGGTCAGGAAACCACCATCCCTGTTTTGATAGATTCTGGGTCAACCTCTGACTTCATAAGCCTAGCCACAGTTCAAAAACTTAAGGTACCTAGTTTCCCTGAAGTCTTCATTGCCAGTGATAACTACAGGTAGTTCTCAACTTATGACCACAATGGAGCCCAAAATTTAAGTTGCTAAGTGAGACATTTGTTAAGTGAGTTTTGTCCCATTTTACAACCTTTCTCGCCACATTTGTTAAGTGAATCACTGCAGTTCTTAGTAACACGGTTGTTAAGTGAATCTGGCTTACCCACTGACTTTGCTTGTCAGAAGTTTGCAAACGAGGATTACATGACTCTGGGACACTGCAACTGTCATAAACGTGAGTCAGTTATCAAGCATCCGAATGTGAATCACGTGACCATGGGGATGCTGCAATGGTCATAAGTGTGAAAAACGGTCATAAGTCACTTTTTTCAGTGCTGTTGTAACTTTGAACCATTGTAAGTCGAGGACTATCTGTATTGATGGCCGAATTTTAAAAGCAGGCCCTATTACTCATGCCAGAGTGCCTTTGAAGTTAACAATAAATCAGCATTCTGAAGAGTTAACTCTTTTTGTAGCAGAACACATCAATCTTCCACTAGTGCTCGGAACTGCTTGGTTACAACACCATGACCCCACTATTAAGTGGAAACAGAGAGATTCCCAATCTGCCAAGTAAATACGCAGACTTCACTGATGTTTTCGGGGAGGAGGAAGCCTCGGCCCTCCCTCTACACAGACTACAATTGTGCCATGAACCTGGTCCCTGGTGCCAAAATTCCCGCCAAGAGACAATACCAAATGTCTACTACAGAATAAGAAATTTTAAAACAATATTTGGACTCTAATTTGCAAAATGGAATTATAAAACCCTCCCAGTCTCCTGCCTCGGCTCCCACCTTCTTGGTACCCAAGAAGCAAGACCCCAGTGGACCTAACAACAGTGAGAACCACACACACACCCCACTGAGAGTGGTCCATGATTACAAGGCTTTAAACAGAGTCACAGTAAGAGACCATTATCCACTGCCGTTAATTCCAAACCTATTAGACCAGTGATGGCGAACCTTTTCGGCACTCGTCGTATGGAAACGTTGCACACGCACGCTCGTCAGGGCTGTGCTCTGGAAAAGCCGAACTTCCGGGTTCTAGCGTGCATGTGTGCCCGACGATTAGCTGGCCGGTGCGCATGCGCAGGCCGGTTTTTGGCACTGCCATAAGTGCGAAGGGATCATGCTGCAGAAAAGCTGAACTTCCGGGTTCTAGCGCACATGCGCACCCGACAATCAGCTGGTTGGTGCGCATGCGCACACCGGTTTTCGGCACTGCCACACGCACAAAGGACAGCTGATTGTCGCACGCACATGCATGCCAGAAACCCGAAAGACAAACAGGCGAGGCCATGCATGCCGGGTGACATGGCTTCATGTACCACTTTGGGCACGCATGCCATAGGTTCGCCATCACAGTATTAGACCAACTGTAAGTCAAGGAATACCTGTCTAATTTAACACACACCAACTGTAAATATCCATGCTTAGTAAATAGGCCATTTTCATGCAAGTCCTTATATCACAATTTGTGAAAAGGGAGACTACCAATCTGTGATATGCTGTGTTTGTACATGTTTACCACTGCTATTTTGTCATCTTCCCTCCCACCAGTTCAATCCCTATTTTCCTTCATTACTTACAATGGTCTATTTCAATTTAAAGGAACTTGCTGTACGTTACCAGATGTTTTAATAAAATATTATTTGGGAGTGCAATATTTTACCAAAATGTGACAATATCATAGATCGGGGGTCGGCAATGTGTGGCTCCAGAGCCGCATGCGGCTCTTTGGGCCCTCTCCTGCGGCTCCCTGATCCCACCACTGGCTGGCCCCGACCCTCGCCCTCCCCTCCCCTCCCACTCACTCCTCGCCTGCCCTGAGAAGGGCGACTGTGGCGGATGGAGACTCGTTCTGTATTTCAGAGCGGGAGCGGAGTGCCCCTCTACTTGCCTCTTTTTCCAGCCCTTGTTGGTGCTGTGCGCACCTGGGCCGCTGGGGGAGACCAGCCGGTGTCTCAGGGCGGAGTGAAAATTGCATGTCTCCCCATATTCCTCTCGCTGCCTCCATGGCTGCTCGCTGCTCTTGCAGCGTCTCGCGCAGCACACTTAAACTTAGCGCGCTTAACAATGGGGGAGACGGTGTCCCCTCTTCCTCCTCTTGGAGGCCATTACGACGTGGAGCATCGGCCAGTGTCTCGGGGCAGAGAAAAGTCTCGCATCCCCAAACAAGGGGCGGAAAAAGAGGCAAGTAGAGGGGCGCTTCGCTCCCGCTCTGGAATACGGAACGAGTCTCCATCCGCCACCATCGTCCTTCTCTTCTCAGGGCAGGTGAGGAGTGAGTGGGAGGGGAGGGCAAGGGGGGCAGCCAGCTGACAGGGAGCCACAGCAGGGGGACGAAAGAGCTTCATTTATCTGGGAACCTGAAATGACTCTTAATTTAAATCATCTGGTAAAAAGCACCCAAAGAAGAAGAAAGAACATCAGCAAAAAACAAACAAACAAACAAACAAACAAACCCAACCCTCGCCTGTTTTTGGAAATGATTCAAGAGGGAACATGTGCGCGTGCACACACACACACACACACACACACACGAGAGAGCAAGAGAGAGGGAGGGGGAGAGAGATGGGAGACAGATGAGAAAGAGAAAGATGAGAGAGAAATGACAGAGATAGGGAGAAAGAAAAAGAGATGAGAGGAGATGAGATGAGATGAAAGAAAGAGAGAGAGATGAGAAACAGAGAGAGAGAGAAAGAAAGATGAGAAATGAGAGAATAGGGAGAAAGAAAAAGAGATGAGAGAGAGGAGACGAGAGAGAGAGAAAGAAAGAGGGGGAGAAAGAGGCGAGAGAGAGAGATGGAGAAAGAGAGATGAGAGAGCAATGAGAGACAGAGAGAGATACCTGTTTAAAAGAAAATACCGGGAGCCACAAAACCTGGGTAGGCGTGGCTGAGGGGGTGTCATGTGACTGGGTGGGAGTGAGTGATGTCGAGTTGGCCACGCCCACCCAGGTTTTGAGGCTCCCGGTGTTTTCTTTTCTGTGGGAAACGGGTCCAAATGGCTCTTTGAATGTTTAAGGTTGCAGACCCCTGTGATAGATACTTATGATAAAACAAGATTAGCAGAAGCAGCTTTCAAAGATGAACAACTGTATCATAAAAAATCTATTAAGAATATTTTAAAATACTGGGCTTAATGATTTGAAGAGCAATCAAAGGCAGTTGACAAACCTGTCCATCACGTCCAATCTTTACTGGCTTATGTTCATTCCAAGGATTGGTCAGGTGAGCAGATTTTGTGAATGGCAATTCACGCCTAAAAATATGATATGACACACTTTCTCATACAATGAAGTGCAACTTAAAAATAATGAGGATCCAACTAGCAATGGATCTAATCAATGAAGCAAAGCTTAGAGGCTAAATCCCATGGGTATGTTCACCTCACAAAGCAAATATCACAATCTCTAAAATTTGTCTTCAGTTCTGATTAAGTCATTCTGAGGCAGATAAATTAAACCATGGGTGTCAAACTCGATTGTGTCACATGATGCATCATGACATTTTTTTTGCCTTTGCGGAGCCACGGTGGGCGTGACCTGCACATGACGCATCCGGCCCGCGGGCCGCCTTTTTGACGCCCCTGATTTAAGCCTTCCTTTCTCCTTCCTTCTTATCCAATTTCCACAAACTCAGTGAGCCCGTCATCCATATCCTTAGTCTGACAACAAAGGATGCAAATACAGTGATAAAAATGTAATTTTTCCAACATAAGTAAGGCAATAATAATGCTGGAAAACTTTTGTTATCTAGTGCTCCTCATGTCTGCAACCCAACAAAGTTAAGCAAAAGGCAGGAAAAGAAGGAAAAGTGTCTGGAGTAGAAAAAGAAAATATTGGATGGTATGTATGGAGAGGCCAGGAAAATGATCAGTCTTGTTCTCCTCTCACCTTAATTAGATTGATTGACTGATTATGTGCCATAAAGTTGTTGTTGACTGTTAGACACCTCATAAATTTTCTCCATGATAAAGAGACAAGCTAATCAACCGAAATAGGATCACTTTTTATTTTCAGAGAACTAAACTTTCTACTTGGTTTGGGGAAAGAGTATGAGGCATTATCTTTTAGAATCAAATTCCAAGCTTAACTTTGGCAGACTTGTTTATCATTGTTAACAAAATCCTCAATGCATTTTTAAACCACAATCTTCACTATTTTCAGTTATACAGGTGAAACTCGAAAAATTAGAATATTGTGCAAAAGTTCATTTATTTCAGTAATGCAACTTAAAAGGTGAAACTAATATATGAGATAGACTCATTACATGCAAAGTGAGATAGTTCAAGCCTTGATTTGTCATAATTTTGATGATGATGGCTTACAGCTCATGAAAACCCCAAATTCACAATCTCAGAAAATTAGAATATTACATGAAATCAATAAAACAAGGATTGTACATAGAACAATATCGGACCTCTGAAAAGTGTAAGCATGCATATGTACTCAGTACTTGGTTTGGGCCCCTTTTGCATCAATTACTGCCTCAATGCGGCGTGGCATGGATGCTATCAGCCTGTGGCACTGCTGAGGTGTTATGGAAGACCAGGATGCTTCAATAGCGGCCTTCAGCTCTTCTGCATTGTTCGGTCTCATGTCTCTCATCTTTCTCTTGGCAATGCCCCATAGATTCTCTATGGGGTTCAGGTCAGGCGAGTTTGCTGGCCAATTAAGCACAGTAACCCCATGGTCATTGAACCAGGTTTTGGTACTTTTGGCAGTGTGGGCAGGTGCCAAGTCCTGCTGGAAAATGAAGTCAGCATCCCCATAAAGCTCGTCTGCGGAAGGAAGCATGAAGTGCTCCAAAATCTCCTGGTAGACGGCTGCGTTGACCCTGGACTTAATGAAGCACAGTGGACCAACACCAGCAGATGACATGGCTCCCCAAATCAACACAGACTGTGGAAACTTCACACTGGACTTCAAGCATCTTGCAGTGTGTGCCACTCCATTCTTCCTCCAGACTCTGGGTCCTTGGTTTCCAAATGAGATGCAAAAGTTGCTCTCATCAGAAAAGAGGACTTTGGACCACTGAGCAACAGACCAGTTCTTTTTTTCTTTAGCCCAGGTAAGACGCTTCTGACGTTGTTTGTTGTTCAGGAGCGGCTTGACAAGAGGAATACGACATTTGAAGCCCATGTCCAGGATCCGTCTGGGTGTGGTGGCTCTTGATGCACTGACTCCAGCCTCAGTCCACTCCTTGTGAAAGTCCCCAACACTTTTGAATGGCCTTTTCCTGACAATCCTCTCCAGGCTGCGGTCATCCCTGCTGCTTGTGCACCTTTTTCTTCCACACTTTTCCCTTCCACATAACTTTCTATTAATGTGCTTTGATACAGCACTTTGGGAACATCCAACTTCTTTTGCAGTTACCTTTTGAGGCTTTCCCTCCTTATGGAGGGTGTCAATGATGGTTTTCTGCACAACTGTCAGGTCAGCAGTCTTTCCCATGATTGTGATTCCTACTGAACCAGACTGAGAGACCATTGAAAGGCTCAGGAACCCTTTGCAGGTGTTATGGCTTAATTAGCTGATTAGAGTGGGACACATTGAGCCTAGAATATTGAACCTTTTCACAATATTCTAATTTTCTGAGATTGTGAATTTGGGGTTTTCATGAGCTGTAAGCCATCATCATCAAAATTATGACAAATCAAGGTTTGAACTATCTCGCTTTGCATGTAATGAGTCTATCTCATATATTAGTTTCACCTTTTAAGTTGCATTGCTGAAATAAATGAACTTTTGCACAATATTATAATTTTTCGAGTTTCACCTGTATTTCTAGTGAAAAAAAACTGGAAGAGATTCCAAGGTTTAGAACAAAAGGAAGAGATTCTAAACCTTATCACACTGAAAGGAACAAAACATGCAATCCCTGATTTTTAAACAATCTTTCTTGAAGTCTCAGAGTCACATTTCTGGCACAAGGTCCTACTACAGGAGAAAAAAAAAACAATCTTTGGCTCCTCTTCCCATTTTACACTTAATGTGCTTCAAAATCCACCCAGGGGCAGGAAAGGAAGTCATCTATCATCAACAGAAGACACAGAAGACTGTAAGAGTGATTCTACAACAAAAAGCAATAATGTAGCGCAGTGGTCACCAACTGGTGGTCTGCGGACCACTGGTGGTCCGTGAGAAAATTTTGGTGGTCCGCGGCGCACCTGGGTGGAGGAGCTGCTCCGGGATGAGCAATGGCCAGTCCTGTGACTAGAGCTCTGCAATATGGGACTGGCCAGGCATGGTGGGGCTGTAAATCTCCGCTGTAGAGGGAGGTTCGTGCAACTTGCAACTTTGCAGTGCAGCCCTCGCCAGCCAGAATGAGGTAATGGTGCAAGGGGGGATGGCGGTGCAGGTGGGCCGAAACAATGGGTGGCGGGAACCCCGGGCTGTTTCTTCCCCCTGCTGTAGCTTCCTGTCGGCTGAACCCACCAGTGGCTGTCCCCGCCCCTCGCTCTCCCTTCCCAGTCACTCCTCGCCTGGCAAGGGAAGGGCGGGGGATGGAGATTTGCTCCATATTCCAGAGTGGGAGCGAAGCTTCGTCTCTTGCTGGATCTCGCGGCCGTTTCTTCCGACCCTTGTTGGTGCTCCGCGCACCTCGGTCTCTCGGGGAGATGCTTGACTTCTTCTCAGCCCCAAGACACTGGCTGGCCCATGAGATGAGAGAGAGAAAGAGAATGAGAGAGAGAGAGAGAATCAGAGAGAGAATGAAAGAGAGAGAGAAGGAGTGGGAGAGAGAGAAAAAGAAAGGGGGAGAGAGATGAGACAGAGAAAGAGGGGGAAGACAGATGAGACAGAGAGAAAGAGAGGGGGAAGAGAGAAAGAGAGAGAGAAAGAGACAGAATGAAAGAGAGAATGAGAGAGAGAGAAAAAGACAGAGAGAGAATGAGAGACAGAGAATCAGAGAGAGACAGAATGAGAGAGAGTGAGAGAGACAGAATGAGAGAATCAGAGCGAGAATGAGAATCAGAATGAGACAGAGAGAGAAAGACAGAGAATGAAAGAGAACGAGAGAGAATGAAAGAGAGAATGAGAAAGAATGAGAGAGACAGAATGAAAGAGAGAGAAAGAGACAGAATGAAAGAGAACGAGAGAGAAAAAGAGAGAGAATCAGAGAATGAGAGAGACAGAGAATGAGAGAGAGAAAGAGACAGAATGAAAGAGAGAGAAAAGGAGAGAGAAGAGAGAATCAGAGAGAGAATAAAAGAGAAAGAGAGACAGAATTAAAGAGAGAGAAAATGAGAGAGAGAGAAAGAAAGAGACAGAGAGGGAATCAAAGAGAGAATGAGAGAGAATGAGTGGGAGAGAGAGAGAAAGAGAGAGGGTAGAGAGAGAGAGAAAGAGAGAGGGAGAGAGAGAGAGAGAGAGAGAAAGAGAGGAGGGAGAGTGCCTGAAGGACCCCATCCCGTCACTGGGAGTCCAGGCGCTTCAGCAAGAGGCGCACTGGATTCGTATTAGTGGTCCACGGGATTTAAAATTATGAACTTGGTGGTCCCTGAGGTCCAAAAGGTTGGGGACCCCTGATGTACAGCCCATAAATATTGTTAAAAAACCTACAGCAGAAGCATGACAATAGTGAATTATATGAGAGGAAGAAAATTGGGATATTAGTATCCCTGACTTTGATGCATCATCTCCAGGCCATTTAAATGGTTTTATCCTTCAATGCCACATTTAAAGTCGAGTCTCTCTTGAGTCAGGCTCAACTCTTGGTGACTACATGACCATGTCCATATTGTTTTAATGGTAACAATACAGATGTTGTTCTCACTGCTCTCTTCTGAGATGTTTTTCAACTTCCCATTTGATCCTATAGCCCTAAAATTTCCTGGTGATCTCTAATCCAAGTACTAACTAGATCTGACACACACACACACACACCCTTTTTTTTTTGTTAAGCTCAGTCAAGGTTGGGTAAGGGGCTCTGGCATGCAAACAATTACTTGTTACTAAGCATTATGTATCTGTTCTTTAACAAATAGCCTATCCAGCCACAATTTTATTTTCTAATTTCCACCCATTTTACCTGCATATCCAATCTATCTTAAATACGCCTCCCAGCATTTTTGCATTCATTCCTGCAGGTAGCACCCAATGTATGGGAGACCCTCCATGATGAGATTCAGAAGCAAGCCTTGCAAATCCTGTAAGAATTTAAAAACATTGTGATGAGACCACTTATCTAAATAACTTTTGATTTCTGAATGCAAGTATTCCTTTTATTTACCTTGGAATTTTCCACTCTCTCTTACAGAAAATATCAAGATCACACTTCTTGCTGATCTGAAGGCAGCATTGAGCTTTTTCTCATTGACTGGAAGGGTTGACCAAACACCCTATGGAGAGATGAGCAGATAATTTACAAACCAAAAACTATCTGATGTGTCCAGGTTTCGAAAGACTTTGGAATACATTCAGCAACAGCACATATTTTATATGAAGGAGGCCTGCAATTTCCAGATCCAGAAAACACATCCAGGACAGGTATCTCTCTGAGCCATAAAAAACTACTGTCAAAAAGTGCACAGTATCAGACAAGCTCAAATAATGTCTAACTAAGAGATTTTTATATATTTATGCATGCAAAACAAAATTTGGAAAGAAGCCAGAAATATTCAAGTTCTCAGTAACCTACAGATAACATTCACTATGTTTAAAGTATGAGAAAATATAACTCATTTTAAACCAGAACACAATATTCCTCGTTCCTCCTACCCAATACAAAAATAAGAGAAAAAATACAACTGAGACAGTAGATAATTATTTCTAATAGTAAGCCTGTGACACATATATGCTTTTGCAAATCTAGCTGGCATTCCCCAAGGAAACTTAAATATTTGTCGGATTTGAAACCTAACATCAACATTGTGATTTTTCAGCAGTGCATTTTTAAAAATTTAAGCTCTAAAATAGGTGTATTATGACTCTCAGAGGCTTATATTTTGCATAAAACCTACAAAAGATAGGGGGCAAATAGGAACAAAAGTTTTGCTATTACCCATTCCAGTGACATTACCACCAAGTTCCCGTGACTTCTGGTGGTTGAAAATAATTTGAAACATGTGGCTGGGGAAAAAAGTTATCCATTCTCAGGTCAGGCAATGAACTAAAAAGAAATAGTTAAATAAAATTATTTATAATTTTATAAATAATATTATAAAATTATAAAATTTCTATTTCTTTTTAGTTCATTGCCTGACCTGAGAATAAATATTTTATTTTATATTTACATTTTAGTATTTATATTTTATAAAAGAAAAAGAACAAATAATAATGAAATAATTAAAAAGAAAAGCAATTAATCTGACTCCATACTTTGCATATGTAATTTACTTCACAGGAGTCATAGGAGTGGACTCCAACATACCTTAGCTTTGGCAAGTGAGACATTTTCATGGTTGTTACTTTTTATAAGAAAAAATCGTACATCTTGGAGAATATATTTAAGTTTGCTAGTTTGGTCTGGAAGGAAAAAAAACAAAATAGATAATTGTATTGGTAAACTTTCCTTGCCAAGGAAACATAAATATTTGTAAGATTTGGGGTACAAAGTCTAGTTGCTATAATGGCAAAACTAGCCTCTCATGGGGCATATGCAGTTTCATCCCGTGAATTCCTTCTTAATAAAAGGAAGCTCTGTGGTCCAAACAGAAAATCTGTGCTCTTCAAATGAGTGAATGGCTCAATCCCACCAAATTCAGACTTTCATACCATGCAATGCCAAACTTTAAAAGCAAAATAAACTATTTAAGGTAAAAGCCAATGCAACATTAATAATGTTCCGAAAATTTTATTTGTCATAGCCAACATATAGCCTTGACCAGACAAATAATTTTCATGAAGTTTGTCTGTCAAAAAGATAAGTTAGATTGCTTGTTTGCTTGCTAATTCAGTAATGAAATATTTTCCCATTAAAAACCTAGTGCAAATAATTTGAATTATCTACTAGTATTCATTTCATTGTACATTGGAACATTATGCTACTTACCATAAATTAACAAAGTCAATGCAACAGCTTGCAATAGATGCATTAAATTTTTTAAATTTAAATTATACCTTTTTGGACAGCACGAACGGAAGATGATAATTTCTCATGCTTCTTTTCTGAACCTGTATTTAGCCAAAGTACATTTGTTCAGATCTAGCCTTACTAGAGATACAATACAAATTCTACAATCTTTTCACATACTATTTTCATTCATGACAAATTATTCCTCCAGATGTGCACCCCCACACGCCAAAAGAATGCTGCTAAATGAGCATGAGGATTTGAATTTAATTTTTTTTAGTTGTTTCTTTTTGGGTTTGATTTGTTGGGCCAGTTTTCTATAGAGAAAACTAGTCAATGAATCATCATCTTCCAAGTTTTAAAAAGTGAAAATTCCATTTAAGCAACAAAATAGAATTAACATAAGAAAGCCCACTTAATCAAATTATTCACACATTACATGCCAAAATACAAACTATGTCAGTTCAGTTACATGTCCAAAGCCTATTATGGCCTACAGTTTATTTTTACCAATGCATTTGAGGGTTTGCTACACATCATATCAACAAAGATAGGCAACTACAGAATACCTGCATATGATTCTGATGCAGAGCTTCCACTTCTATCAAAAACAATTGGAGAGATGCCTCTAGCTCTTTTCCTGACCTTCTTTTTCTCATCTAAGATCATCAAAATAAGCAATAGCAGTTCTTTAAAGGTTCAAACAAAAAAGAAGTATTTGCAAGAAAATATGATTTGAAATATTCAGGTATACGGTTGACTCTCAAAAGGTATAAAATCTGTTTCAATAATCTTTCCTCATTGGGTCAGAATTCAGAGAGCTATGACATTGGTTCCCAAAGCACAAGAAGTTTAGACAATTTGCTCTGACCAGAAACATTGCCTGCCAAAGCTGTATTTGAAACTCAGGGAAACCTCTGGAGTGTGTGTGTATGTGAGGGCTAGTGCTCAAAGTTTAAAAAAAAAAAAGCATTAACCTTCATTTGGAATATCAACACTTTTTCAGTCATAGCAGTAATGCAATTATGTATATTCTTATTTATAAACATAGTTGCATACCTAAATTAGGTCTCAATCTACACATACAAATTCACTGTAGTTGCCTCATTTGCATGTTTAAAAGCCCCAGTGGTAATACCTTAATAACAGAATCACATAGGAAATTCCTTTATCAATGCTGCAAATTCTGCATCAGAAATATTGAACACTCAGAACAAAAGAGTGAATGGTAGGTGTTTATTTCACCTTCCCACTGTGAAGAGTATTTAGATCTTTTCCCTCCAAAGTGAAATTAAAGCTTGATATATTCAAGCAACACTGAAATACGTAGCTGAGGTTAAACACTGAAAAACACAACCAAATCACTTGTCATGTTTGATTATTCCGATCACATTGTTTATACAAAAATAAGAACTAGTAAATGCATGTACAGAAAAAAGACTCTTCATAAGTACCACTGTTCAGCACCTTCGTAATTTCAAGTAGTCGCTGAATGAGTAGTCATTAGCTGAGTACCACGTATATGGCTAATAGACTGAATAAACCTCATTGATTCAGGAATAGAATGTTTGAGAAAACATTTAATGCTCTGTTCTCCTTGGGACTATGCTAATTTTTCCCTCACAATTTACCAATCTGGAACTAAATCCTCCAAACTGGAAGTAATTCTAGATGACCTAGACATGGTGATACAAGACTACACAACCCTGACTTTAGGGCCAGATCACCCCCTTCCCCAGGTTATCTTGAACTACTTCAGTATTACTGAATTAGTAATTATAGACAACATATATTTACCGTATTTTTCGGAGTATAAGACACACTTTTTCCCCTCCTAAAAGAGGCTGAAAATTTGGGTGCGTCTTATACTCTGAATGTAGCTTTTTCGAAGCTCTTTTTCAGCCCTAACGAGGCGGTCCGTGCCTTGCCTGCTCCCTCCGACTCTCAGCTATGCTTTAGAAGCTTTTTTTCAGCGAAGCGATCTCCCTCCGACTCTCAGCTGTGAAGCTTTTTTTCAGCCCTAACGAGGCACTAGCGAGTGAAGCTATCTCTGTGGTTTGCCTGCTTTTCTCATTGCTTCTCTCGCCAAAGATCAGTTGTGCAGTTATCCCCAAGCAGGGGATAAAAACCAGCAAACTAATGTGCTGAAGCTGACCAGACTGAGGACGCTAGCCAGATGAATACCTGGTAGGCAGATTTTTTCCCCCTATTTTCCTCCCCAAAAACTAAGCTGCGTCTTATACTCCGGTGCGTCTTATACTCCGAAAAATACGGTATATATTTCCTACCTGATATATCTGAGCCTGAACCAGTTTTGACTGACCCATCAGTAAAGGATGCAGATTCAGAATCAGAATCACTAGCTTCACTTCGCGTATCATAATCATTTCCCTCCTTCTGATCTCTTTCATCTCGATCATACTCTTCTTCCTCATCATCTCCATCTTCTACTTCCTCTTCGTCTTCCTCATCTTCCTCCTCCATTCCTTCCTCCTCTTCCTCTTCTTCATTTTCAGTATTTCCTGGATCAGAGGAACCACTACTACCTGTTTCACGGTCTGAACCATAGTCCTCAGAATTTACTTCTTCTTTTGAAGAGTGGCTGGATCTGCTTGGCCATCTATCCACATCATGCCTTAGTCTCTGTTTATAGAACACAATCACCAATCAATGCCTACTATTTTGAGATAAAGAGCTCTAAGCTCTTGCTTTAAAGACTTATTTGATGAGACTGCAATGTATTATTTATTCAGTCTAAAAAAATGTCTCTTTAAATACAGTAGAGAACAGATTAAAAATTAAAAGCCAAATATTGTTACTACACTGTGTGCACAATTATTAGGCAAGTGAGTATTTTGACCACATCATCATTTTATGCATATTTCCCACCTCCAAGCTGTATAAACTTGAATGCCTAGTAGATATAAGCATATCAGGTGATGTGTATTTGTGTAATGAGGGAGGGTGTGTCCTAAGGAGATCAACACCCTATATCAAGGTGTGCATAATTATTAGACAGCTTCTTTTCCTCAGGCAAAATGGGCCAAAACAGGTTTAACTGACTCTGAAAAGTCCAAAATTGTAAAAAGTCTTTCAGAGGGATGCGGCACTCTTGAAATTGCTAAGATATTGGGGCGTGATCACAGAACCATCAAACGTTTTGTTGCAAATAGTCAACAGGGTCGCAAGAAACATGTTGAGAAAAAAAGACGCAGATTAACTGCCACAGATTTGAGAAGAATCAAACGTGAAGCTACCAGGAACCCATTATCCTCCAGTGCTGTCATATTTCAGAACTGCAACCTACCTGGAGTGCCCAGAAGTACAAGATGTTCAGTGCTCAGAGACATGGCCAAGGTATGGAAGGCTGAAACCCGACCACCACTGAACAAGACACGTAAATTGAAACGGCAAGACTGGGCCAAGAAATATCTGAAGACAGATTTTTCAAAGGTTTTATGGACTGATGAGAGTGACTCTTGACGGACCAGATAGATGGGCCCGTGGCTGGATCAGTAACAGGCACAGAGCTCCACTTCGACTCAGACACCAGCAAGGTGGAGGTGGGGTACTGGTATGGGCTGGTATTATTAAAGATGAGCTAGTTGGACTTTTTCGGGTTGAAGATGGACTCAAAATCAACTCCCAAACCTACTGCCAGTTTTTAGAGGACACTTTCTTCAAGCAATGGTACAGGAAAAAGTCTGCATCTTTCAAGACGACCATGATTTTTTTGCAGGACAATGCTCCATCGTAAGCATCAAAGTACTCCACTGTGTGGCTAGCCAGTAAACGCCTTAAAGATGAAAGAATAATGACATGGCCCCCTTCCTCACCTGACCTACACCCTATTGAGAACTTGTGGGCCCTTCTTAAATGGGAGATTTACGGTGAAGGTGTAAGGTCCCAAAATACACTTGAGTCACCAGAATGCCAAAGAGAGAGACTCAAGACGAGGCTTGCAAAAAAACCAGATTTTATTTATGGCCAAAAACAAAATACTGGGTGGAACTATATCCAGAACATACAGATACAATGCATGCGAGGAGATAGCCACACCTTGGGAAAGGTATGGCGTCCTTTTATACTCTCAGAGACGTCAGCTTAGTACCCAATTCTGGCTTCCTAATTTAGGTTTGTGTATTCCTTGTTGCCCTGTAAGGGGGAATAGAAACTTCCCAATTACTAATCCTTAAGCATTTCTTTGTTTACTCAATTCGCCACTTTGGCCTCCTGGCTCTGGAAAGCAGGAGTTTATCCAGATCAAACATAAATTAGGATTGAGGTGTAAATTATCCCTTTGTTGATGGCTGTAGTTTCAACTGAGATACGTACCATGCTCTTAGATAGCACAAGGAAAAACAGGGAGAAGATTGATATGGGTTCAGGTCAAATGGCAGGGACATATGTTTGACAAATACCAGATACATTACAGAGGCCTAATAACAGAATATGTTTGTTACAGGAGATACAAATATAAAGACATAATATGTGTGATACAAATACAAAGGCATATCTACAGAATCTAGTATACCACTATATCATATTCTAGTATTTATTATATCCTTATTATTGTTTCCCTTTCAAAGGAAAACAATACACCTCTCTGAACAGTGTCTGGGAGGCTGTGGTTGCTGCTGCAGAAAAAGTTCATCATCAACAGATCAAGACACTGACAGACTCCATGAATGGAAGGCTTATGATTGTTATTGAAAAGAAGGGTGGCTATACAGGTAATCCCCCAGATACAAGGGTTCCTTTAGCGAATTTTCACAAGAACGAATTTATTCAGAAAGGGTACTTACGTTAGAAATTCAAAACTGCGATCAAAAAGAGGCCTCTGTAGCCATGTGACTTGGATTCAGTCATTGCTGCTGCAGCCATTTTTAACTCTGTGAGTTGCCTGTGCCGTTTGGAGTTACGATGCAATTTCCTGAAATTGGCAGTTTTTTGTGGTTTTTTTGACCCTGGTCACATGGCCAAACAAGAGCTGGTGATTTTTGCAGCTGGCGTGGTGCCAAGATGTTTTTTTTGGGGGGGGGTTTGCTGCGTGGAAGATCTGCTGCTGCCTGGGCTTGAACACTGGAGTGCTAGAATTGCTTCTGTAAGTATTTCAAAATCTTTTTTTGTTACTCTATAGTACTGTACTAATGTAAATGATGCGGGTTCAGCTAGATGACCACTGAAGGGCCCTCTTTATTCACAGTATTGTAAGAAAGAAAATGTGCTGGTTTGAGAGAAACGTGTTTGCTGGAGATTATATTAAAGGCAGTTAAACCCCATTATTGGTAATATATCTTCTGATGAGGCCTAGCTGTCACGGAAAGACAGCCATATAGAGAATGTCTGAAAAGGCTCACTGTCAACCACACAAAGACAGGTATGGGGCAAAGAGTTAATTATCACCTAAGGACAACAGTAAAAACTCCATTAGTACTTACAGAACTTAGGAAAGTGGTCTAGCTGAAAATAATCTTATAAACTAGAAGCTAATGGTTTAGTAATGAGGAAGTGTCCGTTATTTTATAATAAATGTATGTTAGCCATATATGGAATAAATGTATGAGCTCATGTATTTGATACCAAATGTAATTTTACCATATATGGAAAATGTATTAGATCACCAACTCCTTTGTCTTGAAAACATATATAAGCAGTTGTGTCAAATCTCTTGGTTGTTCAGACTTTCAGGTATGAATCTGCTCTGAACCTTGCGCAATAAATCCGTCTCTGGCTGACCCGGAATGTTGTTTGGTCCCATCATTCCATAACACCATTAGTACTTACAGAATTTAGGAAAGTGGTCCAGCTGAAAATAATCTTATAAACTAGAAGCTAATGGTTTAGTAATGAGGAAGTGTCCATTATTTTATAATAAATGTATGTTAGCCATATATGGAAAAATATATGAGCTCATGTATTTGATACCAAATGTAATTTTACCATATATGGAAAATGTACTAGATCACCAACTTCTTTGTCTTGAAAACATATACTGTATAAGCAGTTGTGTCAAAGCTCTTGGTTGTTCAGACTTTCAGGTATGAATCTGCTCTGAACCTTGCGCAATAATAAATCTGTCTCTGGCTGACCCGGAATGTTGTTTGGTCCCATCATTCCATAACAGTACTGTTTGTTTGTAAGCACTTTGGGAGCTGCTCGGCTTCTTTTTAAGTACTGTACTGTACTTTGCAAACTACAGTATTCTGTTTTGAAGTACAGTTCTTTGCAAAAATAGTTTGTTTGCATTTGCTTTGAAACTGCTCGTAGAAATGCTAGCCAGCATCTACAGAAAGCATTCTGTAATGTTGTATGCTGTATCTCTTCTCTAAACTGCTGATTTTCAAATTTGCAAGCTATTTATATGAGTTTTTTATCCTTTTCTATGAAGCCTGGCTTTTCACAAATGGACTGTATGGAGAGTCTGGCCTGAGAGCAGTGGGTTAGACTAGATGAGCTCAAGGTCCCTTCCATCTCTGTTAGTGTTGCAAGCCAAGAGTTCTGTAAATCCCCATCTCCCTTGGTGCCAGGCTGGAGACTCTTGAGGTGGGGTGGGCAAATGTGGCTCTTTTACAACCTGTGGACTTCAACTCCCAGAATTCCTGAGACAGCCAAGCTGGCTGGGCAAGCTCCATTAGGTTCGTACCTCAAGGACTACCTGTATTGGTCACTGATTTTTTTTTGAAATCTCAGAAATGTTTATTTGTACATTTTAAGTTGTTTATTATTCTCACTTTAACAGATGCAAATAAATGAGTGAGATGGGCAAATTTTCATTTTTCATTTAGTTGCATAATAATTCTCTACACTAATAGCTGCCCAATAATTGTGCATAGATATTCTCCTAAGAAAGCCAAAACCTCACTTTTACTTTCTTAAATATTCAGGTGTGAGGTTTATTAACATTTTGGATTTACCGAAAGCATTGTAGTTGTTCAATAATAAAATTAATCCTCCAAAATACAACTTGCCTAATAATTGTGCACAGTGTACTTTAAACTGAGCAAGGAAGGTAAACATCTGAAATGCCTAAGGAACTAATAATATAAAGCAACATACTATTGCAGGAAAGCTCCTATCTTAAGTACAGAGAGATTCACAACCCATTACTTACTACAGAAGCATCTGGAGTAGAAGATTTAGCCTTTCCGTCAGCATCCCTTTTCCTCATACATGCCTTTTCAGACTTTCCCTCATAGGGATCACTGGAGGTGCTGCTTGTCATACGTATCTTTCGATCACCATCTGGAGGTTTACTTCTGTCAGACCTTCGATAGTCCTCACTCTTGTATTCCAATACTGGCTTTCCTTTTCTGCTCCCAATTCTTTTGTTGTTGCCAATAGAAGAACTTGGAAGTTTGGGTAACATCTGCCTTGAGGAATGTACAGATGGTTTTTGTTTTTTAATTTCAGCTACTTCCATCCCCTCGTTTTTCCTTTTAGATCCTTAAAACAAAAGTTATTAGTTACTTAAATGTTAAAAATCTTGTTGCAAATATTTTCAGAAAATGCTTGATGGCATGTGTACCTATGGTATGATAAAGTTAATGTTGATTTTGATACCATCGACCATGGTATCATGCTGCACCGGTTGGAAGAGTTAGGGGTGGGAGGCACTGTGTTGCAGTGGTTCTCCTCCTTTCTCTCTGACCGGTCGCAGTCTGTGTTGACAGGGGGGCAGAGGTCGACCCCGAGGCCCCTCATATGTGGGGTGCTGCAAGGGTCAGTCCTCTCGCCCCCCTGTTCAACATTTATGTGAAGCCGCTGGGCGAGATCATCCGTGGTTTTGGGGTGAGATATCACCAGTACGCTGATGACACCCAGCTGTACATCTCCACCCCAGACCACCCCAACGATGCCCTTGAAGTGATGTCCCGGTGCCTGGAGGCCGTGCGGATCTGGATGGGGAGGAATAGGCTCAGGCTCAACCCATCCAAGACCGAGTGGCTGTGGTTTCCGATGTACCGATATAGTCAGTTGGTGCCATCACTGACTATTGGGGGCGAATCACTGGCCCCCACGGAGAGGGTGCGCAACTTGGGCATCCTCCTGGATTCATGGCTGTCTTTAGAAGAGAACTTGACGGCCGTGACCAGGAGGATTTTTCATCAGGTCCGCCTGATTCGCCAGTTGCGTCCCTTTCTGGATCGCGACTCCTTACGCATGGTCATTTATGCCCTCGTCACCTCCCGCCTGGACTATTGTAATGCTCTCTACATGGGGCTCCCCTTGAGGAGCACCCGGAGGCTCCAACTGGCGCAGAGTGCGGCCGCGCGGGTGGTAATGGGAGCGACATGGCGCTCCCATGTGACACCCCTCCGGCGCGAGCTGCACTGGCTCCCGGTGGTCTTCCTGGTGCGCTTCAAGGTTTTGGTTACCACCTTTAAAGCGCTCCATGGCTTAGGACCCGGGTACTTGCGGGACCGCCTACTACCACTAATAGCCTCCCACCGGCCGGTACGCTCCCATAGAGAGGGGCTCCTCCGGGTGCCGTCAGCCAAACAATGTCGACTGGCGGCCCCCAGGGGGAGAGCCTTCTCTGTGGGGGCACCTACTATCTGGAACGAGCTCCCCCTGGAGATACGGAGGATCCTGGATCTGCGCACCTTCCGCCGCACTCTTAAGACCTTTTTATTTCACCAGGCGGGCCGGACATAATTTTCTCCCTCTTTTAAAATTTTAATATCTTAATATTTTTAATATTTTAATACTTCAAGTTTAATGTTGTTTTAAATTGATTGGGGTTTTAATCTGTCTGGGCCAAAAGATTTAATTCGGTTTTATTTCGGCTTTTAAATTTTGTATGTTATGTATTTTATTGCTGACTGTTCACCACCCTGAGTCCTTCGGGAGTAGGGCAGTATATAAATCAAATAAAAGTAAAAGTAAAGTAAAAGATTTTAGAAACCACTTTATTAGGCGAGCCATGTTGAGAATTTGGAATAAATATGAAATGAGACTATGGTCAAAAGTACCTTTATGGCTCCCCCCCCAAAGCATATTAGAGAAAGGAAATGAGGGTCAGACAAAAATGGTTAAGGTATGCAGATTTATTGGATTACTTCACATATGATATTAAATTAAAATCCAGAGTACACTTGGCATTAGAAGGTTTCAATTGTCAATGGTTTTTGTATTTGCGAATCACAGAGATTTAAAGCTGATAAAGTATACGATTCCGAACATGCTAAAGCTATCTTTGAAACGGAACTGTGTACAAACGATGAACAACTTTATCGCTAAAAAGTATAAACATTTGTTAAAATTGGAAACAGAAGATGAACTAGTTAAAAATTTGATGATAACCTGAGCAAAAAGTCATCTCAAATAGGAACCGTTATCACCTTTGGTGGACTTGCAAAAGAGCTAAACAATATTGGATGGAAATTAGTAATGTAATTCAATTTTTTTTCAAAATATACAATTTAGATGGGAAACTTTTTGTTAGGGTTTATGGATAAACCATATACCATTTCACACTTCTATCCCTATTCTCTTTTTATTCTTTATTGTATTTTTTTATTGTTAATGTTTTTTGTGTATGCTTTGTAAAATGTAATAAAATTGACAAAGAAAACGTTTTCTCATTTAGCATAGGGCAAAGCATAAAAAGACATTTAATCTATCATTTTTATATCCATAATTTTGTAGCTATTAACTTCTGGCCAGTTGATGAGAAATCCTAGGATCTCTATTTAAAGCTTGGGGAACTAATGTATTATTGTGAAAATTACTGGATAAAGATGAAAAATATAGGAAATGATCAGAAACAGAATGTTCTTTTCCCCCCATTTCACAACAGGGGAACACTTCCTACATACCTGCCTTCAAAGACTTCAAATTACTAGCTATATTTGTTTAATAAGGAACAGTAATTACTATTTTCCCAAAAATAAGACCCATTCTTATATTTTTTTTTGCTCCAAAAGACACACCAGACATTGGATGGCAGGGGCGGAGTATGCAGGGCCTCCGGCGTGGTGCCACCCTCGCCTCGCCACCTGCCTCACCGCGGCGGCACTGACAGCAGGTGGAGGCAGAGGCACAGGGCCGCCCACTCCGTGTCCAGCAGCTGCTGCAAGCACAGTTCAGGCAGCCATGAACTCATCTGGCTCTCGGTCCCTCCCAAGCCACCGACAGGGAAGAACCTTCAGCCAGAGCAGCCTGGTGCAATTTAATGCTTTTAATTTACAAATGGAAAACCTGGTTACAAATACTTCTTCTCCTTCTTCTCTTCTTTCTTGGCCTCGCTTTTTTCCTTCTTGCTTTTCCTTGTCATCTTTCCTCTTCTTCTTCCTCTCCTCCTCCTCCTACCCCTCCTTCTTCTCAGCATCTCTGTTGGCAGTCTTGTTGTTGATGAGATTGTGCAGCACTACCACCGAACGGATCAGGTGAGGCAGGGGGCGGGGCAGGGGTGGCGCCATGCCACAGCCCGTGTGCTCAGTCCACATCATCCAATGTTGTCCTCCAGCTCTGCCGCACACGCAGGACGAGCCTTCCGCGGCTACCTGCCCACTCTGTCCCACCGTGTCTTTGCTTGCCCGTGGCCACGATGGCGCAGGCAGCCGCGCAGGGCATCCGGTTGGCCGGATTGCATGCCTCCTTCCCGTACCTCTGCCTCCACCTGCTGCTTGGAGGGCCATCCTGGCGGTCGCAGCACTCGGACTCACCTGCTGGACACCGTCAGCCCCGTGCGTTCGCCTCCTTTGCTGACCACGCCCCCCCGGGCTGCCAATCTTAACTGGGCCTTATTTTCTGGTTGGGTCTTATTTTCAGGGAAACATGGTACTTACAATATTATTATTATATTTTACATATTATTTTGCATAAGGTGTCTGATTAACTTCAGAATGTTTAAAAGTATGAAGGATACAATCTTCAATATTCTGTAATAATCTTTTAGCACAGGGGTCCCCAACCACTGGGCCATGGACCGGTACCAGTTTGTGGTCTGTTAGGAACTGGGCCGCACAGCTGGAGGTGAGCGGTGTGCAAATGAATGCAGCTGCTCCCCAGTGTTAGCATCACCACCTCAGCTCCACCTCAAATCATCAGGCATTAGATTCTCATAGGAGTGCGAACCCTACTGAAAATTGTGCATGCGAGGGATCTAGGTTGCATGCTCCTCATGAGAATCTAATGTCTAATGATCTGAGGTGGAGCTGAGGCAGTGACACTAGCACTGGGGAGCAGCTGCAAATACATCCTGAAACCATCCTCCCCCCTACACCCCCCCCGGTCCATGGAAAAATTGTCTTCCACAAAACCCATCCCTGGTACCAAAAAGGTTGGGGACCACTGTTTTTGCACACATTGGAGTGTTAAGATAACATACTCTAAATAGGCCAAGCTGTGTTTGAAAAGCTAGGAGTGATGGGAAGAGAGAATATTTCATAGGGAATTAGCAACACAAATTGCTTTTAGGAAATGAAAAAAAATGTTCAGGAAGCACAAACAAGACCTTCTGCGTGTTGAGATAAGCTTTCAAGATTGCCACCAGTACACCACTCTAAGGCCTTGATTATATGCAAAGCCTTTTATACAATGGTAAATTATCCAACATGTGTCATATCTAGTTTGGCTCCAAAATCCAGTTACCCAGCTTTCTGGAGACAAAGGCAAGTTGTAAAGTAGCGTACCCTTTTTTTCACTTTTATCTTGCTCACTCTCAGGGTTATATAATTCATCGTCATGATCAGGTGCATCAGTCAAGATATCATCAAGAACATTCAATTCACCATCTATGAAGAAATAACAAATGGTATTTATATATGATAAAGTATAATTTTTTAAAAATTGAATGAAAAGCTACTACAGGCCATTATCCTACACATTTTTATTAGTACCATTCCTTGTCTATTCCATTCAAGTTTATCTAGAATCAAAGTGGAAACTGAGTACTGAGTTCTTTGTTTAAATAACTACCGTGTTTCCCTGAAAATAAGACCCCGTCTTATAAATGTTTTTTGCTCCAAAAGACGCATTCTAAAAATTTTCACCACTGGTTCTGTGGGCGTGGCTTGGTGGGCGTGGCCAACATGACATCACTCCTGTCACTTTCTTTCTTTTCTCTCTCTCTCTCTCTCTCTCTCTCTCTCACACACTCACACCTGGTCTGAGCAGCGGCTGCTGCAGGAGAAGGAAGAAAGTGCTCCAGGAGGGCGGACGGGCGGCCCGGACCAGAAGCAGCGTGTCCCCCATCATGGGCTGGATGCAGGCAGAGGGACCCAAGGCGGAGGGGAAGGCAAGCGGGAGGCAGTCGCCCAAAGGCACCGTGGAAGCCGAGCACGCCAAGCCCAAAAGGCAAGCGAGCCTCGCCATGCTCCCCTGAGGTGGCTCTTTGGCAGAGCGAAGCTGATCTCCCTTCCCCACCGACAGCGTCAGCCTTACATTTGCCCGCCCTCCCGGGGCTGTCCATGCACACCCCAGCGGAGCAAGTCTCAGCTCCAGCAGCAGTGGCGAAAGAAGGAAGAAAGCGAGTGGCCCCTCTCAGCGCTGGCACCGGCACCCCTCTCAGCCCCAGCACAACGGTTGCATCTCCCCCAAGCCAGCGGGAAGCAACTCTCTCCCACACAAAGGCTGGATTCCCACCACAAGCGACAAGAAACACTAATCGGTCCTCAGGTGGGATGGGGAGGGTTTCTCTTCCTTCCTCGTGAATTAAAAACCCACATTACAGCTGAGGAGGAGGAAGTGGGGGGCTTGCTGCACAAAAGCCCCAAAGGCCGTGCAAAGTTGCAAACCTCGGGTTAGCTTGCAAAACAAACTCAATGAACCCCAAAAGGAGGAGGAGGAGAAAGTCGCGGTCACCTTGCCTTCCCTCTTGCCGCTCCGAGCCCTGCCCAGCCTCGAAGCTGGCGGAGGAGAAGAGGAGGAGGAGGAGGAGGAGGGCTGCTTGGTGTGATGCCTGCATTATCCAACCCCTTGCACGGGCAGCATCTCGGCCTTGCAGCTGCCGTGGTGTGCCTCGCGCAAGCCACGGGTGTTGCATTGGGGCGCTGGAGGTGAGTGGAGCCGCGGAGCAGTTTTGCAGAGGAGGTAGAGTAGCACAGTGGCGGCTGTCCACTACCTGTTTCTTGCCAGCCAGACAGGACAAAGGGGGGGAGGGGAGTGAGGGAGGGGGAGGCTGGGTCTTCCTGGCCTTTGCTGAGCACTCCCCCCCTTCCCAATTGCTTCCGAAAGACGCGAGAGGCGTTTCAGACAAAGGTAGCAGCCGCTGCATCTCCCCCAAGGGCGTGGGGGTTAGGGTTAGCTGGACACTGATCTCAGAAGGCAAGCGGGCATGGGGGACCGCCGGGAAGGCAGCATGGAAGGCAGGCAAGCATGGCAGGGCTGTGGGGGAGTAAGCTGCTAGCTCCTTCCCCGCAGCCCTGCCATGTTTGCCTGCCTTCCACGTGGTCTTCCGCTTGCCTGCCTTCGCAAGCTGGCCACCAGGACTCCGGGAATGCAGCGTGGAAGGCAGGCAAGCATGGCAGGGCTGTGGGGAAGGAAGTAAGCTGCTAGCTCCTGTTGTGGTCCGCCAGCAGCCTGCGGAGCTGGCAGCGGAGTCGGACAACGATGAGGCTGAGGAAGAACATGGGCCAGTCCTAGAGGCTGGGGAAGGCCCAGATGAGGGCTCTGCGTCAGAGGCAGAGATGGGGCCAGGGCCATCGGGGAGTGAGGTGTAGACTCCAGAGCCTCCAGAGACTGATAGGAGTGAGGCAGAGGAACAGGAGGAGCCTGTTCCTAATGCACGCATGAGAAGAGCTGCCAGAAGGCAAGAGCAGCTCAAGCAAAGAGGACAACTCAGGGGTAGGGCCAAGAGATGATTGGCCCCTCCCATAAGGCTTAAAACAGACTAGCAACGGTGTTTGGGCTTTGCTGGAAAACAATGTTGGTAGCTTCATCTTCTCCTTCGTCTACGTCTTGTATTTATTTTTGTATCTGTGACTTCTGAACGTTTGCCAAGAAAGGCCTTTGGCAGTTTGCCTAATTGGACTAAGGTTTGCGATAGGACTGAGGAATTTGTGTTGGGAGGAATTTGTTTTAATTTAGTTGAACGACGCTGGGAATGAAGTAATTCTCAGCTGTTCGAATAAAGTTTGTTTTTTCACTGACTGATTTTCCTACTACTTACTTGGGCCTGGGTCACAACAGCTCCTTCCCCGCAGCCCTACCATGTTTGCCTGCCTTCCATGTGGCCTTCTGCTTGCCTGCCTTTGCAAGCTGGCCACCGGGATGCCGGGAAGGCAGCGTGGAAGGCAGGGAAGCATGGCAGACTGCGGGCCGCAGACTGGCTCAGGGGCATGGCCAGCCAGCGATTGCTACCGGTTCGGTGAACCAGCCCCAATCTCCGCTACCGGTTCTCCCGATCCGGTCCGATCCAGTAGCATTTCACTCCCGAGCATTAGGCCTTATTTTCGGGGAAACATGGTATCAGTGTGATCAGCCTGGCCGGGCACCCCATACCCTGCATGTACACAAGACGCAACGAGCGCGAGGGGACTGACGGTGTCCGGCAGCAGCTGCAGCCTGCCGGCCCCTTGCCTGGCACATTCTTGAGCTGCACAATCCGTGCAGCGCAGGTAAGTCCGACTGCTGCAACCACAGGGCTGTCCCTCCAAGCAGCAGGCAGAAGCAGAGGCACAGGGGTGAGGCATGCGATCCATCCCGCTGGATGCACCGCGCAGCTTCCTGCCCCGTCGTGGCTGCGGGCAAGCAAAGACAGACGGTGGGATGGAGTGGGCAGGCAGCCAAGGGATGCTCATCCCGCATGTGAGACACAGCTGGAAGATGACATTGGACAGCAGGGGCGGAGCATGCAGGGGCCCTGGCATGGTGCCACCCTCGCCTCACCACCTGACTCACCGTGGTGGCACTGACAGCAGGTGGAGGCAGAGACACAGGGCTACCCACTGTTTTCAGCAGCTGCTGCAAGCACATTTCAGGCAGCCATGAACTCATCTGGCTCTCGGTCCCGCCCAAGCCACCGACAGGGAAGAACCTTCAGCCAGAGAAGCCTGGTGCAATTTAATGCTTTTAATTTACAGATGGAAAACCTGGTTACTAATACTACTTCTCCTTCTCTTCTTTCTTGGCCTTGCTTTTTTCCTTCTTCTTTTCCTTGTCATCTTTCCTCTCCTTCTTACTCTCCTCCTTCTCCTGCCCCTTCTTCTTCTCAGCATCTCTGTTGGCAATCTTGTTGATGCACACGAGGTAAAATAACCTTTAGGGGTCAAAATATTCAACTGATTCATACAGTGCTATATGTATTAGTAAATCCATACCACGATGAAACATGTATCTACAGGTAGTCCTCATTTAGCGACTGCCTTGGACAGCGACCATTCAGTTACAAGAGTGATGTAAAAGTAACTTTGTGACCAATGTCCACATTTACGATAATCACAGGGTCTCTTTCTCTGTCATGTGTTCATCATTACAGTCAGTACCTGACCAATGTTTTTTCTCTATCCCCACCTCTGCAGAGCAGAGATGACATAAGCAAGCTATGTCTTCCTGAGCTGCTGTTCTCTGCAGCAGTACCACAAGTTATCAACCGTACCAATCGGGTTTCAGGCCCGGATACAGCACGGAGACGGCATTGGTCGCACTGGTGGATGATATCTGGAGGGCTGGGGAGAGAGGCCATTCCTCTGTTCTGGTCCTATTAGATCTTTTGGCGGTTTTCAATACCATCGACCATGGTATCCTGCTGCGGCGCCTCGAGGGGTTGGAAGTGGGAGGCACTGTTTTACGGTGGTTCTCCTCTTACCTCTCGGGTCGGACGCAAGCTGTGTTGGCAGGAGGGCAGAGATCGACCATGAGGCCCCTCAAGTGTGGGGTGCCTCAGGGGTCGATTCTCTCACCCCTTCTGTTCAACATTTATATGAAACCGCTGGGGGAGATCATCCATGGTTTCGGGGTGGGGTACCATCAGTACGCTGATGTTACCCAGCTTTTTATATCCACCCCGAACCAGCCCAGTGATGCCCTCGACGTGATGTCCCGGTGCCTGGAAGCGGTACAGATCTGGATGGGGAGGAACAGGCTTCGGCTCAACCCTGCCAAGACTGAGTGGCTGTGGATACCGGCATCTCGGTTCGAAGGTGAGATTACATTGCTGACTATAGGGGGTGAAATTTTGCCCCCTGTAGATGGCGCGCAACTTGGGTGTCCTCCTGGATTCACGGTTGAGTTTAGAAGATCATATAACAACCGTGACCAGGGGGGCATATGCCCAGATTCGTCTGGTCTGCCAGTTGCGCCCCTATTTGGACCGAGATGCCCTACGCAGTTACTCATGCGCTAGTTACCTCCCGCATTGACTACTGTAATGCTCTCTACTTGGGGCTGCCCTTGAGGACCACTCGGAGGCTTCAATGGGAACAGAATGCGGCCGCACGGGTTGTGATGGGAGAGTCCCGATACTCCCATGTTACACCCCTCCTGCGCGACTTGCATTGGTTGCCGGTTGCCCTCCGGGTGAGATTCAAGGTGCTGGTGATGACCTATAAAGCCCTACATGGCTTAGGCCCAGGATATTTGGCGGACCATCTGCTGCCAGTAACAGCTGCCCATCGCCCGGTGCATTCTCACAGGGAGGGCCTGCTCCGGGTGCCGTCAGCTAGATAGTGTCGGCTGGCAACCCCTAGGGGTAGAGCTTTCTCTGTGGGCGCGGCCACCCACTGGAATCAGCTCCCCCTGGGGCTCCGGTTGGCTCCTGACCTTCGTACCTTCCGCTGTGAATTAAAAACATGGTTGTTCACATCGCCCAACCTGGACTGAGGGGGTTTTTAGACTCTGGGGGTTTTAATATAAATTATATACGTATATTATGTATTTTATAATTTTAACTGGATGTTTTATTGTTGTGAGCCGCCCTGAGTCTTCAGAGATAGGGCGGAATATAAATTTTATTAATTAAAAAAAATAATTAAATTAAAGTTAACAAGTTCAGCTCTGTGACCTTAATTAGTTTAGCTGGCTGAAAGCTACTGCCTGAAATTGATAAGAGCGCCAGATTGGTCTAGTGCAGTGCTGGCTAACCTTTTCCGGACTGAGTGCCCAAAGGGCGCGTGTGCGCCTGGAGCCCCAAAATGCAATGCGCAAACCCCTGCATGTGCACCGACCCCCCCACGTGCATGTGCCCCCATGTGCCCCCCTCCCCCCACATGTGCGTGTGGCCCCTTCATGTGCGCCACGCCCCCACGCTTGTGCGGCAGAGACCCAAAGACCAGGTGGCTGGTGGGAGGTGCACGCGCATGCGCGGTGGAGCTGAGCTGGGGCGACGGCTCGCGTGCCCACAGAGAGGGCGCTGTATGCCACCTCTGGCACGCGTGCCATAGGTTCACCATCACGGGTCTAGTGGTTAAGGCACCAAGCTAGAAACTGTTAGTACTAGTCTCACCTTAGGCATAAAAGCCATGTGCATGACTTCAGGCCAGTCACTCTGTCTCAGCCCAACTCACCTCACAGGGTGGTGGTTATGAGGAAAATAGGAGGAGGAGGAAGGAGTATTACGTACTTTCACTGCCTTGTGTTACTTATAAAGTAATAAAGATGGGATAAAAAACAAATAAATAATTAAACCCCCAGTTTTACACTAATGGGTTTTGTTTCTCCCCTAAGCTGCTCATGGCTCAGAGACGCAAGTACACTATGCAAAAAGCTGGCACTAGCACATTCCTGTTAATGTGTGTTCCCCATTGTGTTTATGCTTACTCTCTTATAATTCCTTCCTCTACAATAATTGCAACTATAAACATTAATTCTCTTCTTGCTAATTATCCCAGTGTCACAGTGAGCATTCCGAAGGGTAGGGGAGCAGGGGAAGGGTCTAGGACAATTGACCACAGCCACATGAACCTGGCCACTTCATCGCGGCCCCCCACTCCAGCTGGGCATCCCTCCCCCTCTGCCCCTCCCCCGCTTGTCTCCTGCTGCCTCGCACCAGGCGATTCACTGTGGGACAAATCTCCCCAGCCACTATCCTGCGCGTGACAATTAACTGCACGGAATAACTCACCAAATGCCAGAGGCGTCTGTCCCAGTAGCCAATATGCATGCCACCATCCCCTCCCCAACCACCACAGGGCCGGTGGAAAAGGGTGGTGCCCTTCCACGCAATGTCTCTGCAGTGCTGGTGCGGCAGAGCGTCTGCCCAGAGGCGGACATCACACATGGGGTGGCAAGTGGCAGCTCCCTGGCCTACCATGAGGGGTGAGGCTCTGCTTTGGCAATAATGCAGGGCTTATGGAGGGCTCTCAACCTGCCTCTCCAGCAGTCAGTGAGCTGGAGGATGAAGCGGCAGCATGCACGCACAGGAGCACAGCTTCTGCATCAGGGGATAATAGCGTAAAGCTGTGTCAAGAGAGAGGCCGCCAAAGCACACCTTGTGGGGCAGTTCCTTGACATCACACTCCCACCCCAATTCAGCATGGCTCTCCCCCACTCAGCAAAGGGGGATGATAAGGTAAGAGCTCATAATACAGCCCTGTATAATAATCCCCTCACCCTGTCCAATTCTCTGTGATTTTGAGCCAATTCCATCCTGGGTGGACTTCAAAGTTAGCAGCATCTGGGACAGCAGAAGTTTCTATGGCAACCGAATCTGGAGTACTGATCCACCTAGGCAGCTTGCAGGCTGCTACTGCCACCCCTCCCTCCCCTCTGCAGTAGTCACTTGGTGCAGAATAGGGGGGTGGAGTTCTGCAACTTGCAAGCCCCTTGAAGCCACGCTGGAGTCCCTGCCCAGCTTGGGGGTGCCTGCGGAGGCCAAGGAGGCACTGGTGGGGCTGCCTCACCATCCACCCAGCCAGCCAAGCTGTGCAATGGCCCAGGAACTCTAGTGCCCCTCCTCCTGGGCAGTGGGGCAGCCTGTGACCCTCTCACAAAGCCTCCCCCCACCCCAGAGTCCCGAGATGCCACAGGGCTGCTTAAGGAAGCGCCTTGTTTCTGATAAACCAACCTAAGAAAATAACAGCTATCAGATCAAGAAGAGTAGGAAGCGACCAAATAATTGAACAATAAAACTTATCATTTAAGCCCATGGTCTTGCAGCAACAGGTTTGGCTTGAGCAATTTTGTGCCAAATGGGGCACCCGTGACGGTCCCGATACCCCTGGGCACCCTGCTTGGCAGCCTGCGATGTTCTCGCAAAGCCCCCTCATCAACCCTGGAGGCTCGACATGCTGTGGGGCTGCTTAAGGTGCCTTTCACTTTCCCCGGGAAAGCACGTCATTTCTGCTGCTGCCTGCCATGTGCGCTCTCCTCTCCCTGGCTCCTGTGTGAACAGGCAGGCTCCAGGTTGTCATGTCCCTCCCATTACAGAAACTTTGCAGCGTGTGGGGCTGAGGAGGGGCAGTGATGCCAGTCAAAGCAAAGGAGCGGGACAACTAGCCACTCCTTCATGGGGCTGAGAACGCAGGGGTGAGCATGGGAAGGAGAGCTGGCCAGCATGCCCCACCACCTGCTGACCCATGGCCCTCCTGGAGAAACCGGACCTCCACTTGGCCAAGGGCTGGAGCGGCCTCCTGCTCTTCCCCACCCCATTGGTGCAGTGGTGGGTGGGCAGCAGGTATGGCAAGGTGGGGTGCAGCCCAGCACCCTCCTGTCAACTCCTAAATCTTTCCAGGCCTGCTTTCTGGTTGCCATAAGCAGGAGGGGGGAGAACTGACGGAGCTGCTCGGCTGTCTCAACTGAAAGCAAATTCCACACATGCCTTTCTCCAGATTGTATCCCAGGTTACCGCAGCAAGCAGGAGGGGTGGGGTTTCTACAGCCCGGGAACGTATTCCGTTGGAGAATGTGATTTATGACAAGCCCAGGGAGGAGGGGGGAAAAACAGGGTCATAGGCAGAGGTGAAATGCTCCCGGTTTGGACCGGCTCGGGCGAGTAGGTAGCGATGGCGGCGGGCAGTTCGGAGAACTGGTAGCAAAAATCCCTGCCCCCCGCCCCCCATGCCCAGCTGAGCCACGCGATCATCAGAGCCTTTTTTTTCTTTTAAATGGCTCTGACGATCCAAGCTCTGACGATCCAAGCTGAGTTGCCTGTTAATGAGACACTCCATATGGCTAATGAAATGACTCCATGTGGGTAATTGCCAAGATGTTGCTCCTAATAAATGAGTGGATTTCTTTTGAACTTTGGCTCGAGGCTCATGAATTAATTAGGGCATCTTTTGGAAACTTGACAGAGAGTCATCTCTCCTCTTAAATCAATCAAGATTGCCGGGCTCCCTGAATCCCAGACTCTTCAATCGCTACCTGATATCTGGGGTGCTTGGAGAGAAACTCAGGCAACCATGGCAGAGGGCGGGCTATCCGAAGAAAGCCTGCTGCAAGCGACCCAAAAAGAAGCAGAAATTATCTCCAGTTAGGCAAGCTCAGGACCCAGCAGCCTGACTGCAGCTAGAGTGCAGCCTCTCCCAGACATCAAACCTGAGACGCCCACTCCAGCGGCCAAGGCAAGAAGGGATGAGTATTGGTGGAAGATAACCCCTAAAGCAGCTGAGGTTGAGTTCCCCCACCCCAATGTCCAGAAAAAGGGAAAATCCCTGAGCGAGCTGGGAAGACTGGATTGGATGTGGGACTGGGCACAAGCCAGGCTTCCAAGGCCCCTGATGGAGCCCCTGGGGATTTCCATGGAGCAACTGAGGGAGGAGTTTGACTGAGCCACCATTCGTGAGGAGGGGCTGTCATGCCGGCCAAAAGAGAGGGGAGGGGCAGCTGACCCTCTTGAAGGGAGGAGTCGCAGACTGGAACGCAGCCCCCCTTCCCCAACCGTCAGAAGGAGAAAGAGCCTGGGACTGCAACCAGTGCCCCTCTCACGCAGCAGGCAGGCCATCCAGGGCAGACAACCCCCTCCCACTCACCAAACTGGGGCCGAGGAAGAAGGACAGACACATCAAGAGCAGACTCACAGGGGTCGACAGGAGGAGGGAGAAGCAGTGCTGAACGAACTGTCCCGCTTCAGGGGAAAGTTTGATGGGGACTCAGACCAGCTAGCTCTATTCCTTGACTCGGCTGAGATTCACCTAGAACGCTATGGACACCCCTACCCATCCCCCAGAGCCATGGTGAACACCATCACAGAGGGGCTAGAGGGAGAAGCAAGGGAATGGCTAGCAGCCCTCCACAAGAGAAGAGCCCCCCAACTGCAAGACGCAGATGACTTCCTACAACTGCTAGAGACCAGATTTGAGGAGGTGGAGGAGGACCCGTACACGGAAGATGAGCTCAGAAACCTAATGCAAAGGGGGTGACCCATCAAGGAACACATCCATGAATTCAGGAGAGTCACTGGGAAGCTACCTCCTTTACCAGAGCAGCTGTTGGTGCATTTTTTCAGAACAAGCCTGGATAAGCAAATCGCCCAGGTAACCGCTTACCGGGACATCCCGAACCGACTCGCTGACTGGTTCCGAGTGGCCATAAAAGCCAACAGCAGGCTGCACGCCAACGACATGAGAAAGCAACTGGACGCCAAAGAGAGAGGTCGGCCAGACCAGAGACCACCCAGCCGACGGTGAACCACAGCACCACAGCCGGCCCCAAGACCAGCCCTCCCACGAAGTCCGCTGAAATGCTACAGATAGGCCACATGGCATCAGCATGCGCAACCCCAGCCCTGAAACAAAGGCCAGAGCCACCACGCATGGCACGACTGGAACGAGGCCCCAAGCGTGCCACTAACACGTCCCAGAAGGCCCTCCAGGCTGCAGAGGTCCCTCCCCACCCAGCCGAAGGGGGGGAACCCCAGGCAACAATGGCCAATCGCCGGAACCCTACGACAGTGAGGACAAGGGTGAAAACAACCCAATGGTGAGTGAACCAGTTCACCCTTTCGTTTTCCCAATGCGCCTAACAGCCCAAAAACAGGAACTCGGGATTTTTCAAGCCCTAATAGACTCTGGCTGCACTAGATGCCTGATTAACCTAACCACGGTCCTGAAACTGGGGATCACAGCGAAAAGGCTGGCCCACCTGATCCGGTCCGAACAGGTCGATGGGTCCCTATTTGGGGGAGCCTATGCCACCCACCTAACTGAACCGAACCAGTGAGGCTAGAGCTGGTGAATCACTGGGAAGTAATCTGATTTGTAATAGCCCCCAAAATGACAGACACAGTCATACCGGGACTCTCCTGGCTAGACAAGTGGGGACCGACCATCTGGTGGAAAGGGGGCAGCCGCAGACTGAGGATAGCGAGGGGACCCCAACCCCCTCCACACCAGCAAGCAGAAACACCGCCCACGCAGGGAACCCTCCAAAAGAGCCCACCAGAACAACTGGCAGCCACATTCAACAAAACCCCAGAGGCCGAACAGATCCCGAAGGAATATCGGGACCTCACAGAAGTATTCAGCGAGGCTGAGTGCGACGTCCTGCCTCCCCACCGTGAGGCAGACTGCACCATCAAAATCATCCCCCAGACAAAACTACCCAAGCCCAAACTGTATGCCATGACACCCCGGGAAATGCAAGAAATGCGCAAATACATAAGACAAAAACCTAGCAAGGGGGTTCATTGAGCCAGCAAAGCGACGGGTCGCGGCGCCAGTCCTCTTCAAAGAAAAAAAAAGATGGAACTATGAGATTGTGCGTGGACTTTAGAGGGATAAATGCCGTGTGTATACACAACCCATACCCCCTCCCCCTCACAAAGGACATACTATCTCACCTTGCCAAAGGAAAAGTCTTCACCAAACCAGACCTCAGAGAAGCATATTACCGAGTACGCATCAGGGAGGGAGATGAATGGAAAACAGCATTCAACTGCCCCCTAGGGTGCTTCCAGTTCAAAGTGATGCCTTTCAGACTGCAGGGAGCCCCAGCGGTGTTCATGCAGTTAATAAACAAGGTGCTGCACGAGTACCTCTACACGGGGGTCCTCGTCTACCTGAGCAACATCCTCATCTACACTGAGACCATGGACGACCACATACCCTTAGTTCACCGGGTACTGGGAAGACTTCTGGCAGCCAACCTGTACGTCAAGCTATCAAAATGCAAATTTCACTGCGCACGGCTAAACTACCTGGGCTACCAAGTGTCAAATGAGGGTATAGAGATGGACCCAGCCAAAGTACAATCCATCCTAGGCTGGCAACCCCCTTGCACCTGTAGACAGCTACAAAGTTTCCTAGGGTTCGCAAACGTCAACAGACAATTCATCCCCTCCTTCAGAAAGATCGCCAAACCCATGACAGACCTCTTAAAGACAGGGAGCCCAGGGACAAAACCCCGCCCGGGACAACCTCTACAGTGGGATCTAACCTGCCAAGAGGCATTCGAGACACTAAAAGAAATGTTTGCAAAGGAACCGGTGCTGAAGCATCCTGACCCCGAACAACCCTTCGTTATCCAAGCAGACACCAGCGACGTGGCAGTGGGAGCAGTGCTACTCCAAAGAAATAGCCAAGGAAAACTACAGCCCTGCACCTACACCTCCCGCAAGCTCACAGACACAGAGAGACAATGGGCCGCATGGGAAAAAGAGGCCTTCGTGGTGAGGTGGGCACTGCTAACCTGGCGACACCTGCTGGAAGGGGGCCAGAAACCGTTCGAAGTCTGGACTGACCACAAAAATCTGGAGGCCCTCAGGACCCCATGGAAACTATCACCCAAACAAGTCCGCTGGGCTTCAACTGTTTTGACTTCATAATAAAGCACATCCCAGAGGGGAGGAACTTTCTAGCGGACACCCTCTCCCGCATGCCCCAGTACAAATGCGAACAGGAGCAAGTAGTGGACACCATCATTCCCCCTACCCAAATAGCTGCCCACGTGACCACCAGACAACAACGCCACGACCAACAAGACCAACCAGCGAGCGACCTAACCACAAAGCTCAAAATCGAACTGCTAGCAGACCCCTGGTTCCAAGACAATCAACACATCTTGACAAAAAGAGATGACCTAGCATGGAAAGGGACGAAACTCTACGTCCCGGAATCCCTACGCACCCTAATCCTCCAGAGGAGCCACAACATTAAGCCGGCAGGCCATTTCGGCTTCCTAAAGACTTTACACTTAGCATGGGGGAAGTTCTGGTGGCCCGGCATAAAGAAAGACGTGGACAGTTATGTGAAAAGTTGCACCATCTGCGCCACAATGAAGAAGCAACCAGGAAAACCCCCTGGACTGCTGCAACCGGTAGCAGAGCCAACGAGACCATGGGAGGAGGTTCGCAAATTGCCGAAAAGTGGGGGAAACACGGTGATCTGGAGTGTAATAGACCTATTCTCCAAACAGGCGCACTTCATACCCTGCAGCAGACTACCCTCAACCCACCAGTTGGCCAAACTGTTCCTGAAGCACATTTACTGCCTGCATGGAGTACCACGAAGAATTCTCAGACAGAGGGGTCCAGTTCGCGGCTAAGTTCTGGAGGGAGTTCCTCCGGTCCATTGGTTCATCCCAGGGCCTTAGCTTGGCCTTTCATCTGAGTACCAATGGGGAGGGGGGCAGAAAGACTGAACACCATGTTACAGCAGTACCTGAGGTGCTACGTGAACTATCAGCAGTCCAATTGGGCGGACCTCCTGCCTTTCGCTGAGGTCGCGTACAATAATGCTGTTCACAGTAACACGGGACTAACCCCGTTCAAAGTAGTGAGCGTCATGGACTTCATCCCAATGCCTGAGTACCCAAGGGATGCCCCCTCCTCAGTCAGCTTGACCGATTGGATGTCAACGCTGAAAGCAACCTGGGAGAATGTCAAGAAAGCGCTAGCTAAAGCGGTGCAAACCTATAAGAAACAGGCAGACAAACACCAAGCTCTGCAACAGCCCTTCCAATTGGGGGGAGAAGGTTTACCTCTCCACAAAATATTTGAGGTTAAAGCTCCCTAGCAAGAAACTGGGGCCAAAGTTTATGGGACCATTCCCCATAGTAAAGGTAATCAACCCAGTCACGTTGCAATTGAAATTACCCCGATTGCTAGGGAAGATACACCCTGTATTCCATAGTAGCCTCTTAAAACCTGTGGTTGGATCGACCCTGAGGCCATTACCCCGCGAGCCCCCAGACCCCATGGTCATAGGGGGCCAAACCAGGGGTGAAATCCAGCAGGTTCTGGAGAACCGGTAGTGGAAATTTTGAGCAGTTCAGAGAACCAGTAGTGGAAAAGTTGAGTAGTTCGGAGAACCGGCAAATACCACCTCTGGCTGGCCCCAGAGTGGGGTGAGAATGGAGATTTTGCAGTATCCCTTCCCCTGGAGTGGGGTGGGAATGGAGATTTTGCAGTATCCTCCCTGCCACACCCACCAAGCCACACCCACCAAGCCACACCATGCCCACCAAGCCACGCTGAGAGAACCGGTACTAAAAAAAATTGGATTTCACCACTGGGCCAAACCCATTATGAAGTGCAACAAATCCTTGATTCAAGGTGGCACAGGCGACAACTCCAATACTTAATCAAGTGGAAGGGCTACCCCTTATCAGAAACATCTTGGGTAAAGAGTAGAAACATCCAGGCTAATCGCCTTATAGCAAAATTCCATGTAGAAAATCCAAACAAGCCGGGGGGGGGGGGG
>WNWU01000202.1:91303-120509 GCA_012654045.1 Ptyas mucosa
GGCCAATGTCAACTCATAAAGCTTTCTGGTTGCCATAAGCAGGAGGGGGGAGAACTGACAGAGCTGCTCGGCTGTCTCAACTGAAAGCAAATTCCACACATGCCTTTCTCCAGATTGTATCCCAGGTTACCGGAGCAAGCAGGAGGGGTGGGGTTTCTACAGCCCGGGAACGTATTCTGTTGGAGAATGTGATTTATGACAAGCCCAGGGAGGAGGTGGGGGGGAAACAAGGTCATAGGGGAACGTAAATTTACGTGAAGGCAGAGATGACTCCATATGGGTAATTGCCAAGATGTTGCTCCTAAAAAATGAGTGGATTTCTTTTGAACTTTGGCTCGAGGCTCATGAATTAATTAGGGCATCTTTTGGAAACTTGACACCTCTCTTTTGGGGGGTGGCAGGGCGCTGCACCAACCCCGGGAAGGTGGACCTTGCAGGGAGGAGCAGCCTGGTTGCCAGAGGCCACTGCTCGTCCCACCCAGCTCCCTCACTGCATGCCACATGGCGCACGGATTGGCTGTTGGGGCAGGCGCCTCTGGCATTTGGTGAGTTATCCTGCATGGCTAATTGACCCATGCGGGATAGCAGCCAGGGAGATTTGTCCTGCAGTGAATCACCTGGTGCGAGGCAGCAGGAAATGAGGGGCGGGGGAGGGACAGTGAACAAGGGGTGGGGCTGTGGGAGAGGGATGCCCAGAGCGTGGAGGCCATGGCTGTGTGGCGGGGGATGGGCGGCCATGGCCGTGCAGCAGGGAAGCGGTGGCCCTAGTGGGTCAGCTGGGGCTGGTGGCTGCGGTGGAGTGGACAAGGCCATGTGCCCACAGCCAATTGTCCCATTCCAGCAGGGGAAAAGGGCTACAAGTTTCTAAGTTCCAGAAATCATCCTGGCTGCTTGGGGTTGTATCCTTCTGATACTGTAAAGGAAAGGAAAGCTGAAGTAAGAAGTCACAGTTACATTATTTTTTTACTTAGTGACTGCTTTGCTTAATGACTGATTTGCTGAGTCCAACTGTGGTTGCTAAATGGCCACTACCTATACAGTGAAGACTTGGACCTTTAAATAGATAAGCAAACCATTAACCTTTCCTGCAATATCTGATTCCGAGTCTGAATTGCCCACTAAAATTCCCTTTGAGCAAAACTGCCTACAAAGTAGTAAGCAGTATTTGAAATGGTTTCTTTGCAAAATAACCACCAACATCATTATTATATCTAAGATTTATCTTGGTCCTGATCACAGACTGGCCATAAATGAACACTAAATAAATAGCCTGAAAAGAATACAGAAAATTGCCCCAAAACACCTTTAGGCACCTCAGCTCAACAAACAAGGGGAATTTGAAATCTGATTTCAAGAGAACAATAGCCAAATTGGTTTGGTGAGTAGATGGATTTTTATACAGTTTTTTTACAGCATTTTGTAATCTAGAGGCTTGTTTTGTGTGCTTTGTTATTTGATTTGATTAGTTTGTTTTGCAAAAGCTAGCAATGGGTCTAAAGTGCTGGCTTCCTTGGATTCTAATCCTGTCTAACAAATGTAATTAATTTCATCCCCTTAACTTTAGTCTGTCTATTGTCTCTGGCGAGCTTTTTTTGTGAATACACAGGCTAGATTCAATGTTTCCGCTTTTCGCAACAACCGAGGTCATCCAGCCTTCCAATTGCAACATTGTATCTTTTCTTTAAGCTGAAACATGCGCAGGTTTGCCTGCGGCTATTATCTGACAGCTTAGAGAACACACCCCACCCCCACCCACCCCCGAGATGCTGATTTTACTCTTAGCTGTGTTTTCTTCCTACAGTTCAAAAGGTTGAAATTTACATTGTGTTATGTTCTCAAAGAGAAGTTTTATAAAAGTGATGTATTGTTGGCACATGACACAAGATAAATCTATCTAGAATGTATAAATGCACTTATGTTGGAAATATGAACAACATGAAGGGATATTTTATCATCAGCTGGTAGACATGTAAAAGAGCTAAAAAAATTGGATCCAAATACATACTTTGATACAGGGGACTTTAAAGATCAATATTCAATTGAAGCCAGAACTTTTCCTTTTAGGATTAATGGATAAATAGGGAAGATTATTTCAGTACATGATTACAGCAATGAGATTGCTGTATGCACACAGATGGAAAGATTTGATACTACCCACTTTGGAGGAATGGTTGATGAATGTGAGATTTTGCGGAAATGGATAAATTAATTTCTTTGATTAAAGACCTTATCTACATTTATTGGCGACTAGAAACCTCTTATGGATTTTTTGTGTAAAAATGAAAAAAATGACATTTTGACTTATGGTTTATATCAGGGGTGTCAAACTCAATGCCCGGGGGCCAGATTCGGCCCGTGGGGTGCTTAGATCTGGCCCACGGGGCCGCCCTGGAAACAGCAAAGGACTGGCCTGCGGTGCCTCTGCCAGCGAAAAATGGAGCTTGGGAGGCCTCCCGAGCTCAGTAACCCATGTTTGCTGGCAGAGCGCTCAAGCCACCACAGGCGCCGACATGAGTGACGTCGAGCTGGCCATGCCTACACTGGCCACGCCTCCCCCCCGAGGTCAAACACAAACCTGATGTGGCCCTCAATGAAATCGAGTTTGACACCCCTGGTTTATATGATTAGATAGGATAGAGTATAGAAAGTAATATGTTGTAACTTTAGAGAGAGGTCAAAATATATTGTTCTTGTAATTACTGTGAAAAATATAGGAAGCTACATCCTTAACCTTTTAAAAGTTTTTTTTCCTTCTCTTGCACTTTTTCCTTTTCCTTTGATTTCTTTCTTTTTCTCTATTCTTTCTTATTTTCTATTAGTTTGTGTTAGCTTTTATGGTCTTGTTTAAAAGTTTTAATAATAATTATATATCTCTATATATGAAAGATTACAAAGTTATTTATGAGTGGGGTTACACTATGCTAAGCTATACTATGGCTTGTTTGACTTTGACTTAGCATGTAATATTAACTCAAGCAAAGTGATTTGAAAGCAATTTAAGGATTAATGTGTGATGTGAATTTAATAAACCAATTAAAACAAACCATAATTTAGTCCAGTATAAGAACCCATCTGCATCTCATTTTGTGGCAAAAAAAAATCTGATTTGCAAGAAACTGAAATTTTTAAAACTCTGAAAATCTGCCATTTTCATCACTGTATTGATTTAACAAGTTTCTGTATTGATAGCTGACTATTATTTATGGCAAACCACTTCCAAAATCTTGCCAAGAAAACTACAGGGAGTTTTCCAAGCAGTCACCATTGACTTGAAAGCATTAAAAAAACCCCACCTTAATCTATGCCAGCCCAGAACCTAGCCAAAGTTAACCATAAATCTGTAGGGGGAAATTAAGGTAAGTAACCAATATGATTATTTAAGTAAATGCAAATATGTTTTTCTTGACTCTTCCTATTTTTGGAGTGCATCACTCAAAAAATAAAGGGTGTTCCTTGGTTTGAGAAAAAAAAAAGTATTACGCTGGTTTAGGGGAATCTAATAGAAAACCATGAACCTATTATTTTTACATACACAAAAATGTGAAAACACAACTTCCAGTTCTTCAGCTGGTGTGGGCCTTCATGCGTAACAAATTCTTCCCAAGAAGCTAGGATCTCATGTTTTAGCATAGTGTATGTGAGGATCCAAGCAGTGTGGCCTTTTGTAATACAGGTACTCCTCGAGTTACGAATGGAATGGAGCCTGCCCATTCCATTCGTAACCCAAGGATTCGTAGGAGTGAATCTCGTACCTTGAATGCGATCACTCCCTCCTTTCGCCCACGCATTCGCTAATCGAATGCACAGCTCGTTAAGTGCACGTGAGGTATCTCGGGGTGGGGAAGGTCATGGGGGGGCCTAGTGATGGAACAGGCCACCTGCTTCAGACCACCCAAGGCCTCCCCCAACCGAGATACCTCATTCTCCCTCCCCTGGGGTCCCCACAATTTCTCCCCCCCCATCCTGCCACACCGGGTCACTTACCTGATGAAGATCTGTCTCCTCTCCAGCCTGTTTCTTTACCTGCTTCCTCCTTTTTCGTCGTCAAAGCCTTCCTCAAGCGGTTCGGTGACGAAAAAGGAGGAGCGGAGGGCCACGCGCGCCCTTCCAGGCCTCCTTTCTTGCCACCAAACTGTTCTCTATGAATGCACTGAAAGCCTGAAACAATGAAGCAGGCAAAGAAACCGTGACAGAGAAGAGATTTTCGCAAGGTGAGTCTCCACAGGCGGAGTGCCTGTGAAGACCTGGCTGTGATGTCTCCTGTGGATGATGGCTCATCCACGTCTTCCTCAGAGGCATCGGGGGAGAATGAGAGCATTCCTGGCACATCCAGTATTGCTGACCCTGAGCTGTTGGCTGAACATGCCTCAGCTGGGGAGAGCTCGCAGACCAATGAGGAAGAGGGGGAGGAGCTGCTGGCCTTGGTAGATGCTAGAGCACACAGGGCAGCGAGGCGGAGATATGCCAGATTGATGGGTAAAAGGCCCCTCCCCCCTCTTAATGGGCTGCATGGCAGGCAGAGGGAGGTGTTGCTGGAAGCAACGTGTGTGGGTCGTGGCCAGATGGTTGTTTGTGTTTCTGGAACTTTGCAGCTCGTGGATTTAATTCAGTTGCGAAGAGCATTTATGTTTGTGTTTGGAGCAGCTGGTTATCTGTCGGGTGGACCAATTGGCCATTGCCTCGAAGGTTAGTCTGGAGCTTGTTTGTGGCTGGCTTCGCTGAAAATGACCCCCTGCATTCCTAGCTTGGACTATTCCTGTGACTTCTCCTTGCAAGCCCTGACACTCAAACAACCGGACTTGTTGACAAACCTCAGTGGAGGCCCCTAACCTCGGAGGGGATTTTGAGCTGTTTGTTTTTAGAACCTATCCAGGCAAAACCTTTATTTTCAAGACTGTTTTGGTTTGGCCGTTTGTTTCACTTTTGGTTATCAATTTGGTCACGAGCCAATTACTGTGCTAAGCTTGCAGCTGGGGGTTAGCTGAAAACCTGAAATGGAACTGTTGAGGGAAAAGACTGAATAATGCTCTCTACACCAACCCTGACGTGTGGGTGAGTGGGGGCAGCACACTGGCGGGGGGATGAACAGGCAGGGCAAATGTTGCAGAGCCGTGGTGCTGCAACATTCGTAATTTTGGGACTTGTTCGTAAACGCTAAGGGGCACTTATCATGTAACTTCAAACGTTCGCTAAGGGAACATTCATAACCTGTACACTATTACTCAAAATGTTTCGATCATGAAACCTTCTGATCTCAAACATTTCCAGTATTCTTACTTTTACTTCAACATTTTATTTTTATTCAAAAAAACTAAAATTCCAAACAAGGAAAAAAGCAAAAAAAAATTTACAAAAAGAAAAGAAAAATAAACAAAATATTAAAAACATGCATACTTACAGATATAATTGCAAAATGAGTTAGATACAGATCTATTTGCAAAAGTGTTCTCCCCCTCCCAATGAATCAGGTACAAAACTGAGACCGGAAGCGTTGCGGCGAAACTGGCTGGAAAATAGCGGGGTCTGACGAGCCTCACAAAAATCCAGCCAGACAAACCGCTGTCAGGGGGTCTTCGGACCGGAACCGTCTTGTAGGGACAGTAAAGAAGGAGAAGCGCCTCGGACGACCAAGAGGAACAGGCAAGTTCCTCGAAAGGTCGGAGGAAGCTCTTCGAACCGGCGGCGGGGGTGACGGCCATTATGGCCGCTTTGAAGCTGGGGCAACCGGAATAAGAATTGTGCAGGAGCGGTGTTTGGACGGAGTATTGGTACCGGGTGAGTGATTGGCCAACTCACAGGTAAAAAGGAATTTTTTAAAAAAACTTTAAAAGGTGTCCCGGCGAGGAAATAGCGGCTATTTGGCACTTGGGAATTTTAATGGAGGGAGAAGAACAAAGAGGAAGTTAAAACACTAAAGCCCAGAAAAGAAAACTTTGTATTTGTATTTGAGATTGGATTCGGAGAAACTAAAATTGATATAAGAAAAAGAAACCCGAGGGAAAATACTTTTTAAAGAGGTTTTGAAATAAACTTGAGAGTTTTGAATTCTGAAGGAAGAACAAAGAAGAGGTTAAAATAGCAAAGCCCAAGAAAGGAAACTTTACAACTGGATTTAAAATTGAATTTGGGAAAATTAAAAGCAAGAAAAGAAGAAATTTGAGAGAAAATATTCGATATGTGGATTTAAAATACTTTTGCAAATGGGATACTTTGTGGTTTTGAAAATTGTGGATTGGAGAGAGACATCTACTGGTGGAAAGAAAGCACTACAACGAATAGCTTGAAAATTGGAAAAAATAACTATAGTGACCTTGAGCACTACAAGAGTTGTGAGAAAAATTAAGGAGTATTTGTTTTTACTCAAACTGCTTGGCCTCGACTGCTAAAGGAGGTGGAATGCAAAAAAGATTTAAATTGGAGTGGATTGGACAAACATTTGTACTGGATACCAGCTGGACATAAGTATATGGGCTTAAATATTAATTAAATACAAGCTAAAATATCAATATGTGGCAGGAATTAATTGAGATGGTTAAAAATATGTGTGAATCATTAAAGGTTAATAAAAAAGTCAGAACTTTTGTTAGAACATACTCAACAGGACAAAGAGATCATAAATGAGAAGCAAGAAAATAATATTGAAGATAAAGAAATTGAAAGTAAAAAGCTAAATGATTACACTGGGATTAACAGTGGCAAAGAAGGAAGGGATAGGATGATATATTTGCTTAAAAAAGAAACAAGCAAAGGGGAGAAAAGGAAAGGGGAAGAGATTGGGGGGGAAGCGAGACGATTACACTGGGATTAACAGTGGAAAAAAAAGAATGGAGAGGAGGAAATATTTTCCAAAAAAGAAGCAAGCAAAGGGAAGAGAAGGAAATGGGAACAGATTAGACAAAAACTTGGGGCGAACTATGCGAGTAATAGACTTAAAAGTAAGAGAAAGGATTCAGAAGAAAAAATATAGTAATTATAAAAAGAAAAAAAGAAAAAGAAGGAGACAAGAGAATGGGAGAAAAATATTAAGAAGTGGAATACTGGAGGGACCAAGAGAAAATGGTTAAAAGGGGAAGAATAGTGGAAAGGAGGAAGGGAAATAAGGTATATAATTATAGAGCTAAGGGAACTGTATTAATATTAGTAATTGTGAAGGTAACAAATATGATATATATTGTGTATTGTAAAATGAACAGTAGATGAAATATGAAGTGACAATTTGGTTTAATTATGAAAATAACTGAAATTAAGAAATAAATTTGAAAAGTATAAGATAATTGATATTGCTTATTTTGTACTTAAAAGACATTAATTGAATAAGATGAAGTACATTGCTTATAGCTAAAAAATGTGATGTAAAAAATAAATATGAAGATGCATATTGTTTATTGTAAAATGAACAGTGGATGAAATATGAAGTGATAATTTGGTCCATTTATGAAATAATTGAAATTAAAGAGATAAATTGGAAATGTAAAAAAGTGTGATGGGGATTGTAAATGATGTGTTGTAAGTGATGAAATAAGACAATTGATGCTATAATAAGAAATCAGGAATTAAGAATGGAAAGTGATATTGCTTAAGTTAAAGGGTTTCAATACAAAAATTGAATAAGATGAAACACATTGTTTATAGCTTAAAAAAAGGGGATGAGGATTTTGAGAAATGTGTTTTATAAATGGAGAAATAAGATAATTAATTGAAGTAAGGTTAAGAAATTAGGATGGTAACATTGTTTATTATATACTGTGTATTAAGAAGAGATTAAGATAAAATAAAGTAGAGAAAAAGAAGACCATGGCAGAAATTGAAATATACAAATTGTATTTGGAGAAATTTAAAAAGTAGATTGGAATAGATTATAAAATATATATAATTATGTTATAAGTTGTAAAAGATGTGACCCGGTCAATACTCTGTGCATAAAATATGTATGTAAAAGGAAAATTTTAATAAAACTTGTTTACAAAAAAAGAAAAGAAAAAAAGAATTAGGTACAAATCTGTTTGCAAGGGTTTTTTTTCTTTTTTTCTCTCTGCATATTTATAAGGATTACAGTCTTTATTAACTAAACAATCATCAATGAGTTGAATATGAATTTTTAAACATATTGAACGTTCCTGAGAAAACTGAGTGATCATCTTATAAAGTTGTTACAACTATCACTGGAAGATTTTAAACCTTTACTGCCCAGATTGTAAACTTTTATTTTATAGAGCCGAGGTGGCGCAGTGGTTAGAGTGCAGTACTGCAGGCTACTTCAGCTGACTGCTAGTGCAGTTCAGCAGTTCAAATCTCACCAGCTCAAGGTTGACTCAGCCTTCCATCCTTCCGAGGTGGGTAAAATGAGGACCCAGATTGTTGGGGGCAATATGCTGACTCTGTAAACCGCTTAGAGAGGGCTGTAAAAAGCACTATGAGGTGGTATATAAGTCTAAGTGCTATTGCTATTGCCTGGATAGTAAATTTTATTGCCTTGAGCTGCAATTATCACTCTACCATCTTTTGTGGATTACAAATGGTCACAGACTGCAATATTTTTTACAATATTTTTTAATTTTTGAATATTTTAAATATATTTGTGGATTCTTGTGGACTACCATTGTATAATCCTTTTACTCTATCTATCTATCTATCTATCTATCTATCTATCTATCTATCTAGCTAGCCAAGAAACTAGTGGATTGTGATTTCACTGAACTAGGGCTGCATAAAAATCTTGGTTTATGTAGGAAGAACCTGGCTAAAGAGGAATATATATAAATATATATATATAAATAAAGACCTATATATATATAGGTCTTTGGTTATTCGGGTTTTCTCCCGCATAAGATTGGAAGTGTCTTGGCAACGGAGCAGCGCGGCGAGATCAGCGCATCGTACCTGAAAACCCCGGCAGTGGCCAGGCAACAGAAGGGCAAGAAGGCAAGGAGGAAAAGGATAAGTACATAACACTTGTGGACAGGGAGGAAAGGAATAAACTTTCAAGGCAGGATGTAGAAGGTTAAGAGCTAAGCAACTCCTATAAAAAAGCATGAGATTTTTTAAAAAAGTGCATATTACTTCATAAAGGGCTTTTCTAAATTATTACATTTTTAAAATTTCTGCTCTTTAAAAAAATAGTTTCAAAATTTCAAATTTCTTTTTTCAACTTTAAATCTCTTTTTAATTTTGAATTCTTTTTTCAATTTTTTATTAAAAATTCTCTTTTCAATGTTTTATTTTTTTACCCATTAATTTTTTTTCAACTAAAAAATAAAGTTTACTTATTTTAATTCTTTAGAAATTTTTAAATTCTTAATGATCCAAGAAGGAAAAAAACACACAGAAAAAGAGACAGACAATTAAAACAAGGAAGATAGTGATGGATTTTTTAAGACAGAGAACAAAAGGCCAAGAACACTTGTAAACTGCCACTTCACAAGAGGGAAAATGTTTAATTTTTAGAATTTTTTATTTTTTTTAACAAACAAAAAAGTCATGGAAATAGATTGACACTATACTGACTTACAAAATGTGTCATATGTTTGAGCTTATGCCCACAGAAGACCCAAACTATGTACAGTATGTATCAAATGTAAATATATGAATTACTAGAAGAAAAAGTAAAGGGTCTAGAGGCAACTCTAGCCACTCTGAAACATAATGAACAAAGCAAGAAATAGAAGACTACACTAAAATAAAACACAATGGGGAGCAAACAGCTTCTTTAAAAAATGACCCCACATATGAACATAAAGAAGAAAACTGATACACCCAAATTGAACACAACAGGGAACAAACAGCTTCCGTAAAAAGGGACCCTATATATCAGAGCTGTCAAACTCCCAGCCCATGGGCTGGATGCGTCACACATTTGCCACACCCACGCCCGGTTTAGCGAAGGGGAAAAAAGTCCCGATATATCACGTGACGCCGCCGTGACGCCGTGAGTTTGACACCCCTGCTATATATGAACCTAAAGAAGACGACTGATGGAAACATGTCACTTTTAGAAAAAAACAACAACAGCCCCTCTGGAACTGAACAATTGCTTTCATAGCCTCCCCCTTTGAAGAAAATATGCAGACACCTATAAAAGATCAGTCATCGATAGTTTCTAAAAAAGAGACACAACACAGCATTCCTGTGACAGGAAGAATACTATCTCAGACTCCCCTAGGGGGGAAAAAGATGAATATTGGTGATAGGAGATTCAATTCTCAGGGGAACACAAACTATAGTCTGCAGACCAGACAGTCAATCTAGGCAGGTATGTTGTCTCCCTGGAGCGAAAATCAAAGATGTAACTGAGAAACATACTAAAATAATCAACCCCATGGATTAATACCCCTTTCTTCTCCGATATGTGGGGATGAATAACACAACAATGAATCTGAAAACAATAACAAGAGATTACGAACAGCTAGGGAAGAAAGTTAAAGAATTAGGAGCACAAGTGGTGCTTTCATCCATACTTCCAACAAAAGGCCAACTTCCAAATGAGGGAGCAAAGGATTTTAGAAACGAACCACTGGCTTAAAAACTGGTGTTGTCGAGAGAACTTTGGTTTCCTAAACCACAGTCTGCATTACCTACATGAAGGGCTCCTAGCAAGGGATGGACTGAACCTCACAAGAACTGGAAACAATATATTCAGAAAATAACTGGCTCATCTTATCAGAAGGGCTTTAAACTAAGATTTGGTGGTGGTGGTGGGCAGGCAATCTTCAAGAACTTTAGAAACTAATTCCAAGCAAAAACCGCTAGGTAACCAATCATATGAGGAGGTAGGGAGACATAACTAAGACAGAATATCAGCAGATAGCTCGAATCTGCAAAGATGAAGTCAGGAAAGTAAAGGCTCAGAATGAACAAAGACTTGAAACAAAAGTCAAAGATAATAAAAAAGTTTGCTTCAATATATAAATAACAAGAAAAAAGTCAAGGAAACAGTAGGTCCACTAAAGAGAGAAGATGGCAAGGAAGTAACAGGCAGCAGAGAGAAAGCCAAACTGCTTAACTCATTCTTTGCATCAGCCTTCACGCAAAAAGAAACTATAGCCCAACCTACCAAAAACATAACCGTAAAAGACAAGAGCAGAAATAAAATAATAATAATAGAATAAGAATTAGAGAACACCTATCTGATATTGACGAATATAAATCACCAGGACCTGATGGATTAGATCCCAGAGTTGTGAAGGAGCTGTTATCTCAGAACCATTGTACCATATCTTTGAAAGATCCTGGAACACCAGGAAATTACCTGAGGATTGGAAAAGAGCTGTTGTGGTTCCCATCTTCCAAAAAAGGAAAAAAGCAGACCCAGGAAACTACAGACCAGGGGTGTCAAACTTGCATCGTCACGGCGTTGTCATGTGATGTATCAACTTTTTTCTCCTTCGCTAAACCAGGCGTGGGCGTGGCGAACGTGTGACGCATCCAGCCCGTGGGCCGCGGGTTTGACAGCCCTGCTACAGACCAATCAACCTAACATCAATACCTGGGAAGATACTGGAAAAGATAATCAAAAAACAGATTTGTGAACATCTAGAAACAAACAAAGTTGTAACTAAAAGCCAGCACAGGTTTTGCTGAAACAGATCATGCTTCGACAAAGTAATTAAATTAGTAGACTAGCAAAATACTCTGGACATAATATAGACTTCAGTAAGGTATTCAACAAAGTAGACCACAACCTACTTCTTGGTAAGCTAGAAAAAAGTGGGATAGATAGCATCACCATCAGATGGATTTGTAACTGGCTGACAAACCGTACTCAATGAGTAGTCCTTAATGGTACTACGTCTACATGGAGGGAAGTAAGCAGTGGGGTACCACAAGGTTCCCTCTTAGGCCCAGCACTCTTTTTTTAAAAAAAAAACATGTTTTATTTGCAGTTTTCTTTTCACACCATACATATTTTGTGGACAGTGTATTGACTGGGGCAAATCTTTTTTAAACAACGCGAACCATAATAATACAAATAAGTATGTGTAATCCTAATCTTCCAACTTCAACAATACTATTCTCTGTTTATAATTCTTTATCATTTTTCCCATTAATTCATTTAAACATAAATAACATTTCTTTGCGCCATGTATTTGTTATACCCTACTAAATTACTAATATTTAATATTTTAAAAATTACTCATTATTCCACCATAACTTCAATATTCCAAATGTGTAGGATTACTAATAAAGCCAAATATTAACACTATTTAATCAATCCTGGGAGTGTATCTCAAAATCCCCACAATTTCTAATCCTTAATATTTTAAATTCACAATATACTTTAACACACTATTAATGTTGATAATACAATTAGATTACCTAGATCAGTGATGGCTAACCTTTTTGCCATCGCGTGACAGGAGAGGGGGGGCGGGGAGGGTCATCCCCGCACGTGCCCACATGCATGTGCGCGCAACCCCCCTCCCCCCCTCCTGGCACATGATGGCCTGGTAGGCCCGTTTTTCTTTCTTACCTGGCTCCAGATCCTGTCTATTTATCTGGGAAGGGCAAAAACAGCCTTTCCCACTCCCTTGGAGGCCCTACGGAGGTTGAAAGTGGGACAGGAAGTGACATTTTTTGCTGTCCCCAGCCTCCAGAACCTCTCTAGGAGTCTCTAGGAGCCTCTCTAGGAGTCTCTAGGAGCCTCTCTAGGAGTCTTTGGAGGCCGGGGACAGCAAAAAACGTCACATCCTGTCCCACCAGAAGTCAGGAAATGGGCCCTTTCAGCCTCCGTAGGGCCTCCAAGGGAGTGGGAAAGGCTGTTTTTACTTTTCCCAGATAAATAGACAGGATCTGGGGCCAGGTATGAAAGAAAAACGGGCCTTCCCCACCCACCCCAGTCCCTCCAGAGGCAGGAAACAGCCTGTTTCCCTACTTCTGGTGGGCCCAGAAGGCCCGAAAATCAGCTGGCCGGCGGGCGCATGTGCCCCAGAGCTGAGCTGGCGTGCCCACTAATATGGCTCCGCGTGCCACCTGTGGCACGCGTGCCATAGGTTCGCCATCACGGACCTAGATCCTAAATTTCCATCTACTAAACTTACCGTATTTTTAGTTATAATAAATTGTATTATCTGTTAATATATATACTACTATTTTCCCTATTTGTATTTTTCCATTTTATTAATATATTTTCTCATTATCCATCATCTCTTAACCTTTTTGAAATTCCATCATTTATTGACTTTTTAGTCAGCCTTTTATCTGTCTCTCTTGGAATCTTGTAGCTCTTTTTGATATATTTGCGCCTACTGAACATTCCCTTCTGGGTGCCCTTTGTCTCTTTCTGCTGTATTATTTGAACACCCATCCACAAAACTTCCTTTTTTTAAAAGAGAGATTTTTCTTTTTTTCCCCTAAATCTTTCTTTTTTTTTGAAGAGATTTTTCTTTTTTCTCTCTGTTCTATTATGAACTTTTAAGGAGTTATCTAATTGATTCCTACTTATTAATCCTTTCTCGTCTTTATTTTTAGCTTCTTGCATCTCATTTTGATTTTCCCCTTCCACTGCTTCTTCTAATTTCTCATCTATTTCCTGAATATCGTGTTTGTTTATTTATTTATTTATTTATTTATTTAATTTATATACCGCCCTTCTCCCAAATGGGACTCAGGGCAGTGAACAGCCGAAATTAAGATACATAAATACAAAAGTTAAGATAATTTAAAAATGCATTAAATCGATCGGCCTCCCAATTTAAAACCCCGAATCCTATAAAATTTAAAATCCCAGTAAAAAATTTATTTAGGCTAGGCCCGCTTGATAGAATAAAAATGTCTTCAGGGCCTTACGGAAGGTCCGGAGGTCCGGGATCAGTCATATTCCGGGAGGTAGCTCATTCCACAGGGTGGGTGCCCCCACTGAGAAGGCTCTCCCCCTGGGGGCCGCCAGCCGGCATTGCTTGGCCGACGGCACCCTGAGGAGGCCCTCTCTGTGAGAGCGTATTGGCCGGTGGGAGGTTATCGGTAACAGCAGGCGGTCTCGTAGATACCCTGGCCCTAAGCCATGGAGCGCTTTGAAGGTGAGAACCAATACCTTGAAGCGCACCCGGAAGACCAACGGGAGGCAATGCAGCTCGCGCAGGAGAGGTGTTACATGGGAGCACCGCATCGCTCCCATAATCACACACGCGGCTGCATTCTGAACCAGTTGGAGCCTCCGGGTGCTCCTCAAGGGGAGCCCCATGTAGAGAGCGTTACAGTAGTCCAGGCGAGATGTGACAAGGGCATGGGTGACCGTGCATAAGGAGTCCCGATCCAGAAAGGGGCGCAACTGGCGTATCAGGCGAACCTGATAAAAAGCCGCCCTGGCCACGGCCGTCATATGCTCTTCTAAAGACAGCCGTGAGTCCAGGAGGACACCCAAGTTGCGAGCCCCCTCTGTGGGGGCCAATGATTCACCCCCAATAGCCAGCGATGGCACCAGCTGGCTATATCGGGACGCCGGTATCCACAGCCACTCGGTCTTGGAAGGGTTGAGTCGAAGCCTGTTCCTCCCCATCCAGACCCGCACGGCCTCCAGACACTGGGACATCACTTCGAGGGCATCATTGGGGTGGTCTGGGGTGGAGATGTACAGCTGAGTATCATCAGCGTACAGATGACATCGCACCCCAAAGCCACGGATGATATCACCCAGCGGCTTCACATAAATGTTGAACAGGAGCGGCGAGAGGACCGACCCTTGCGGCACCTCGCAAGCAAGGCGCCTCGGGGTCGACCTCTGCCCCCCTGTCAACACGGACTGCGACCGGTCAGAAAGATAGGAGAACCACCGCAACACGGTGCCTCCCACTCCTAACCCCCCCAACCGGCGCAGCATGATACCATGGTCGATGGTATCAAAAGCCGCTGAGAGGTCTAACAGCACCAGAACAGAGGAACAACCCCTGTCCCGGGCCCTCCAGAAATCATCAACCAATGCGACCAATGCCGTCTCCGTGCTGTACTCAGGCCTGAAGCCGGACTGGCACGGATCTAGATAGATGGTTTCATCCGGGTACTGTGGAAGCTGTCGTGCAACCACACTCTCCACAACCTTCGCAATAAAGCGAAGGTTGGAGACCGGACGGTAGTTTGCCAAAACAGCCGGGTCCAGAGAAGGCTTCTTGAGGAGGGGCCTCACCACCGCCTCTTTCAAGGCGGGAGGCAAGAACCCCTCCCTCAAAGAAGCATTTATAATCCTCTGGAGCCAGCCTCGTGTTACCTCCCGGGTGGCCAGTACCAACCAGGAGGGACACGGGTCCAGTAAACATGTGGTTGCATTAAGCCTCCCCAGGATTCTGTCCACATCCTCGGGAGTCACAGGAGTGTTGCTTTTTCCCCCAATTGTTGAGTGACTTCGAAATTCATTTCTGTGTCTTTAAACAATCCCCCTGTCTCCTTATTGTTCTTTATAGTTTCACGCACTTTTTAACATCAAGAATATTTCTTCATATGCCTCTGTCATCCCCTGTAAATCCATTTTATAACAATTTAATAAAAATTACTCAGTATACTTCTATAGTTCCAACGTCTCAATATTTAAAAACTCCTGCTTAATAAGATTTCATCAGTTCCATAATACCTCCAAAACCCCTAAATTTATGATCTTTAAAATTCTTTAATTTACAGCCTTATAATTTTCAAATTATATATCTTCCCAATTGCCCAAATTTTAAAGTCTTATTTAACTTTCCTTCTTTTCTCTTTTCTTCTATCACCTTTCTTCTTTTGTCTCATAGAATGGAAATTCCAAATCCAAATTAATCCACTAGATTCCGCCAATCTTTCAGATCCATAATCCAATAGCCAATTTTAATAAAATTTAGTTATTTGCAAGTTAGTTCCTTTTAGAAATCTTCAGAAGAGGAAAAAAAACCCCTCATTAAGTATTCTCAAAATATCCAAGTCGTCTTCTAACATAAAGTCAAGGTCAGGCCGTCTTCCAGATGTTGTTACTTCTATTCCGTGTATTAGACTTTGTGTATATTGGGTTCACTTCTACTGAGTATACTGTGGCTATAGTGCTGTAGTACTTCTCTTCTTCCAGTAAATGGCTGTCTTGTTCCCAAATCCAACGTTAAACAATCTGTCAAAAACAGCTGATTATCCAATAAGTCCAGGGGGGTTAGAAATACAAATAAACAAGACAGGAAATTGCGAGTTCCTCGTGGTCAGCGAAGCGCTTCTCCTTCCTTCACCACCCCTACAAGGTGGCTATGACCCCGTAGGGTCTCCCAACAGCGGTTACCGGCTGGATTTCACAAGGCTTGGCGGAGCCCGCTATTTTCCAGCAGTTCTCGCTGCAATGTCAACCGGAAGCCAGGCCCAGTACTCTTCAATAACTTCATAAACGATTTAGATGAGGGAATAGAAGGGGAATTTACCAAATTTGCAGATGACACTAAGCTGGCAGGGTTAGAAGAGACTGGACAGCCACCTGTCTCAAATGGTATAGGGCCGTGATGGCGAACCTATGGCACAGGTGCCACAGGTGGCACACGGAGCCATATCTGTGGGCACGTGAGTGTTGCCCTAGCTCAGCTCCAGTGCGCATGTGCACATTGGCCAGCTGATTTTTGGGTCTTCTGGACCAAATCCGCAAACAAAGGCCGTTGAGGCCAATGCGGAGCCAGCAGGATCAACTCCGCTCTCTCCTCCAGAAGCTTCCTGATTACTTTGGCAATGAGCGGGAGGGAAGGCGTACAAAAGGAGGCCTTGAGGCCAAGGGGCGAGTAGAGCATCCACCGCCTCCGCTCCGGGAGTCGGAAATCTGGAAAAAAAGCGTGGCACCTGGTGATTGGTCTGAGAGGCAAAGAGGTCCACAGCTGGAAGACCGAACTGGGAAGTCAGCTCCTTGAATAGAAGAGGATGAAGACTCCATTCTACCTGGTCCACCAGGTGCCGGCTGAGAGAGTCGGCTTGAACCTTTGACTTCCCTGAAATGTGGGATGCTTTCAGGGAGGCTAGATGCTTTTCCACCCAAAGACCCAGACGAAGAGCTTCCTGCATGAGGGCCTTTGAGCGAGTGCCACCCAGCCTGTTCACATGAGCCTTGGCGGAGACGTTGTCTGTCAGCACTAAGACATGCTGACCGCTGATCAGGTGGTGGAACTGTTGAAGGGCCAGATGAATGGCCCGGAGCTCTAACCAGTTGATGTTGAATGGTCTCTCTTGCTGTGTCCATTGACCCTGGGCCATATGGGGCCCCAGGTGGGCTCCCCAACCCGATAGGCTGGCATCTGTGGTGAGAACTAAGCGACGGGGTTCCCGGAATCGACTGCCCTTGGAGATTGCAGTTGAAGTCCACCAAACTAGTGAGTCGAGGACCACGGGGGGAAGAGGAACTCTTGTTAGGGATGTGCTCCTGCGCGCCCTTTGGAAGGGAAGAAGGAACCACTGCAACTTGTCTGCTATGAAGACGGGACCATGGGACAATGCCAAATGCAGATACCATTTTACCCAAAAGGCTGGAAAGAGTGAATAGAGAGGCCGAACGATCCCTGTAGCAATGGAGGGCCGGTTCATGAATTCTGGTTTGCCGGTCCAGTGAAAGGGAAACCTCAAATTTGATGGTATCTATTATAGCCCCCAAATGCTTAATGCGGGTAGAGGGGGTTAAGAGGCACTTGGACCAATTTATGAGGAAACCGTGGGCCTGCAGCTCCTGAAGGGAGGTGCAGATATCCTGGTGAGCTAGGGTTTCTGATTTTCTGAAAAAATCGAGAACCTTGTCTGACCTGGCTGTCCTGGTGCTGAGCACCTCTGGCTGGGAAGGCTCGTTGCGGACGTTGTTGGTAGAAACCGGTGTCTGAGGAACGAAAGGACTGGGAACGAAAATAACTCTGCTGACGAAAGTCGGTCCTCCGGGAGACGGAAGGCAAAACTTTTCGCCGATCTCTGGTCTCAACAAGCATAGGGTCGAGAGAAGAACCAAAGAGTTTCTCCCCTGAATAGGGAGACGAAGCCAAGCGCCATTTGTTTCTGGCGTCGGCTTGCCAGTGCCTAAGCCAGAGTAGTCTCCTAGATGTGACTGAAGAACCAATGGATTTTGAAGCGAATCTGGCAGCATTGAGAGTGGCGTCCGCCGAGAATTCAACAGCTGCCAATATCTTATTGATATCCTGGTGTGCCCTTGAATCGGAAGGAGGGATCCTCTCCTGAAGCTGTTTCAACCACAAAATAGAAGCCCTGTTAAAAAACGAGGCTGCCGAAGCAGCTCTTACCGACCAGGCAGCAGCGTGATGTCCTTTGATTAGGGTCCTTTCTGCTCTCTTGTCCTCTGGACGTAATGACTCCTCCGGAGGTCCCGCCAGGTGGGTAGTCGAAGAAAGTGCAACGACAGGAGCATCCACTGAAGGAACCTGTAGCAAGTCAGAAAATTCTACAGCCAAGTTATAAAAACGTTTGTTTGGGGAGGGGACCCGAACCAGGAGACATCCACTGACGCCGCACCACGTCTGAAAACAATTTTGGAGCAGGCAAGGTTTCGGTACGAACAGTATGCTCTGAGAAAAGAGAAGAGGATGGATCAACCTCAGCCGAGGCTGGTTCCTGCACTGAAGAAGAGGGCATCATCTTAGTCGAAGATAGAGCTTTAAATAACAAAGATCAAAAAAGTTGAGGCCTAAAAAGGCCTATAAAAGAGGGCTGGTCTGGCTCAAGGCCTTCATCATCAGACCATTCCTGATCCAAGGGCATGTCTTCTGCAGCCAAGGAAATCTGACTATCTGAAGCAAGAGACTCTGGTCTCACTGGTTGTCCCTCAGATTCGTTCAATTGATGGACGCGACTGACCTGACTCACATACTCAGAAACATCTGAGGTAGATCTCTGTTGGAGGCCTTGTGCTATACCCTGGCGAATAGCCTCAGATATCAAGGAGGCTAAAGTAGGTGTGATTAGAGGGGGCTGCGGGTCAGATAAATTGCCAGATGAAGCCAAGGGGACTGCAGATGGCCTAGGAATATCCTGACCTTCTTCTGAAATAGAAGAGGCTTGTGGAAGACCTTGAGCTGGCAAGGTGGCAAATAAAATGGCCGCTTCTGCTGAAGATGAGGAGGTTCCCTGTTCCAAACGATCGGGTGATAAGGAGGCCCGTGGAAGGGGATGGGGAATCGCTGGGCGATCCAAGGCTAGAGAGGTGGAATCCTGAGCAGGAAGCGTCTCTGATGTGGGAAGAGATCTAGCCTGCTTCAAAACCTCCTCTTGTGCCTTTTGAATGGCACGTTCTAAAGCCCTGTGGCGCCGCTGTTCATCCTTCTTGGCTTCGGAGGACTTAACCTGAGGTTGAGGAGCCTCCACCCTGGTCCGTTTGGATTGCCGCTGTGTCCCCGAGGTCCCCTCTCCCGGGTCACTATCATGGCGCTTTCTCCTCCCCTGGGCTGCCGCCATGTGGCCCAATTTCAAAGCAGTTGCATCCGCCATTTTGAATCCGCTTCACGCCCCAAATTACTCCAATGCGGTTGGGTCCCCAATCGCTACTTACTGCGCCGTCCAGAAAGACCCCTGGACAATCAGTAGAGGTATGCCCGGCAGTTTGTGTAAGGGGAATCCACCAAGGAGGTCTGGATCGCTAGCCCTCGGGCTGAAACCATGATCAACTCCGGCGCGGTACTCACGCTCCTCGCGCCTCCTGCTGCTGAGGAATAGCTGTAAACGCAGCCTTAAACACCCGCTGACGAAAAAACTTCCAATGTCCAGGAAGAATCGGGGCCGGTGCGGGTCAGCGCTGCGGAGCGGACTCGTGAGTGCTGGCCGTTGGACTGCCGGCTGGCAGTCCAAAGCCACCATGCAGCCTTCAGCGGGATCAGATAGTTGTCCTTCATGCTGGAATAAGCTCTACCGATCTTGTTTGGGAGCAGAAAAACTGAGAAATTTCAAAGGCCTAAGGCAGGCTCAGAAATAAGGAGACACGACTGTCCAAGCAGACCGAGTCGACAAACTGGAGATCAGCAAGAGGGGCGGGGCCTAATAGTTGGCAGACTCGGTCCTGATTGGCTAACAGGCAGAGTCATCCCATGTCTGACTGCCGTTACCACCAAGGAGGAGAAAAGTGGGTTTTGGGTTGCAGTTTGGGTACTCGGTCTCTAAAAGGTTCGCCATCACTGTACTATATTAATAATAAAATGCTTAACAGGTAGAACAGCAAAATTAAAATTTCTAAACCCTCTGTTAACAAACTATTGTTGTATTTAACTCATAGAAAGTACCACAGCTTTCTATCTATCTCTAATCACCCCAACAGTTAACTTTGATCGATCCTGGATCAAATACCCTTGTTTGCTTACTATTATTTAGCATATAGCGATTTACAGAAAGCCGGGATTCTACTGCGTCGGAGACCGTAGATGTTTGGCAGCCAACGGGATCTGGAAGCAGCCACCAAGGCATTTGAGGGTCGAGAGGAATTAACTAGTGACATCACCATTGCCCAGGGGACACCCAATGGGGGCTCCCCTTCCATCCAAAGTGGTGCCTATTTTTCTACTTGCATATTTACATGGTTTCAAACTGCTAGGGCGGCAGTAGCTGGAGCAAGTGGTGGGAGTTCAACACGCAATACCCGGGTCTTGAATTTGGGCTTGCCGACCATCAAGCCTCCATTCTAGCCACAGAGCCACTGCGCCCTGTTTGCTTTTTAATAACATCTCGTATCAATTGTTGTCTGGTTGAATATAGTAAATCCATTTTCCAAAATCGATCGATCTTCCCACAAAAGTCCAGATGAAATTATTTTCCGGTTAAATATTCAGTAATATCCAGTTAAATATTCATTAAACCCCAAATATTCCAGTTAAATAAATACATAAGTCTACTCCACAATCTCCTTCAATCTTAAAGAGAAACCAATTTATCACTCATCCATTCTGTCAGATCCAGCTCTGTAAGGTCCATATTTCTTTCAGTCTTCTCTACCAAATCTGCCAGTTTCAAACCAAGCTCCTTTTGTAAGTCTGGTTTAGCTGCAGTTCATTGCATCTGGGCATTCTCCTTAGATTGATTTGTAGCCATTGTTATTTTGTCAAACTTTTTACCAAAGTTTTCAAATTGCATTTGAAGGTTAAAAAGCATTCTATTCTCAAATGCTTCCCAGAGACCCTTGTCTGTAAGCTGATACATTGTTTGCTCTCCTGTAATTTAGCAACCAAAGATAGAGTTCTTCAAGGACAGGGGACAAAGAACACTGAAATAATATTCCTCACAGTAAAAAATAGAGAAAAAAGGAGATTTTGATCCAAAATTAAAAGAAAATAAGAAAAAAGATCAGAACTTTTGCAAGTTAATAAAATGCAAAATCCCTGTAGTGAGAGTCCAATATAAATGTAAATCAAGTCAAGACACTTTCACTACCCAGGAATGTGCTGCAACTTCCTTACAGAGACACAAAAGTTATTCAGAGCAGCAGAATAGTCCAAAGGAAAAAGACAGAAAAATCAGATAAAATCCAGCAAGAGGTTAGAATAAATCAGCATTCGACCAGTCAGTTCACTTTTAAAGAGAAAAAGCAAAGTAAAATAGAAACTTCAAAAAGTGCAGTTAAAACCCAGGTGTGCTTAAAAAAACCCAATCAGCTGAGAGGAAAAGATGGAGACCAGGCAACGGAGCTAAATTTCATGTGTTGTTGCAAAAGGGTCTGAATACTTATGCCAATGTGATATTTCAGTTTTTTTCTTTTTAATAAATGTACAGACACTTCTAAAATTCTGTTTTCACTCTGTCATTATGGGGTACTGAGTGTAGATTAATGAGAAAAAAAATTTAATTTCAACAACTGTAGAATCAGGCTGCAGCATAACAAAATTGACAAAAGTGAAGGGGGTCTGAATACTTTCTGAATGTACTGTATGTAAAACCATAGAACCCAACATGGGGTTACTTACATTTTCACATGACTGTAAATGGACACTGGCAAGCAATCCTATAAGCACTATACCTAGTCAGGCACAAAATAAAAACAAGCTCAAATTTTAAAATTCTCAGTCAAATTTTCTGCAATTTGGGTGGTTGGTAGCTTTCAGCATGAACTTATAACCTCGCTTACTTTTGTACTCATTATGTCAGGGTTCCAAGTAACACCTCCAACGAAATAACACTCCAAGGCTTGAAGTTCCTCAAAGTTCCATTTTATTAGAGATGTCATATTGGCACATCTGGGAAAACCTGAATCTGAAAGTTTCCAGGTTTTCCCCACCCAAAGGAAAGTTCAAGTCCCTGCCCAGCACCCACATGTCCATCACATGGTCCAATCACAGCACTGTCCCAACTGGAGATGCCTCCCAGTTCCAGCCTTCCAGGTGCAGGGCAAGATGTCCGTGACTCTCTGAGAAAGGAATGTTATTATGACTATACAGTACATGTTAAGAATACTGGAATTGAGTTAAAGCCTAGTTAATCAGTCTGACCCTACCCTAAGCCAAAAATGCTGGTTGTGTTTGTCTGCTGGTCCTTCATCTTATAATGCTGTTCCAGATGAGCCAGATCTTTGGGTCAGGACCAGGGCCACAATAGTCCTTGAAAGAGATATTAGATGGAGAACCTGAGTGGCGTAACAGGCTAATGCCTCCTATTAAGGCAGCATTTAACATCCAGCTGCCTGCAATTACTGCGAGTTCTAATCTCACCAGGCTCAAGGTTGACTCAGCCTTCCATCCTTTCTAAGGTGGGTAAAATGAGGACCCGGTTTGTGGGGGCAATAAGCTGGCTTTGTATAAATATACAAAAAGTATGAAGGCTATTGCTTAACACATTGTAAGCCGCCCTGAGTCTCCGGAGAAGGGCGGCATATAAATATAAATAAAATAAAAATAAAATAAAACCAAAGTAGCAGTAGCCAAATTGCAAGGAGACTTTTATAATGCCTTCAAAAGGCTGGGGATGAGAAAAACCAACGGGCCCATGCATTTTCCATGAATATAGGTGTGTGTGTAGGGAAAAATGGAGTTTTCTTCTTATGTGGGAGAAATGCGTATTTGTGTTTACCTACAAACTGGACTGGAACATGCACACTGGTACATCTTCTCCCCAAAATAGGTGTTGTCAGTGGAGAGCACACTATCCCTGTTCCCCTTATGGGGCATGTTCAAAAAAGGGTGCCACTCTTGGTCCCACTATTAGCAATCCTGGGGATAGGAACAGCTGTTGGAACAGCTGTAGGTGGAATGGCACACTCCATAACACAGTTCAGGCAATTGTCAGAGGAGTTCCAAGAAAGCCTGAACCAAATTGCAGGGACCTTAGTTAAGGTCCAAGACCAAATAGATTCTTTGGCAGCAGTGGTCTTGCAAAATCGGCGTGTCATAGACCTTTTAATCGCAGAGAAAGGAGGGTTATGTGTATTCTTGGGAGAACACTGCTGTTTTTACATGAATAAGTCAGGACAGGTGTGGTCAGAGAAATTGCCAAAGATTTGCAGGACCGGGCATTCAAAATGGGTCAGAAGTTACAAGCTACAGAAATGTGGTTCTTTTGGTTGCCTGGGTCCGGTTGGATTAAACATTCACAGTGCAGGGAGGAAAAAGTATGTGAACCTTTGGACTTAATAACTTGGTTGACCCTCCTTTGGCAGCAATAACCTCAACCAAATGTTTCCTGTAGTTGCACATCAGACCTGCACAACGATCTGGAGTAATTTTGGACCACTCCTCTTCACAAAACTGTTTCAGTGTAGCAATATTCTTGGGATGTCTGGTGTGAATCGCTCTCTTAAGGTCATGCCACAGCATTTCAATCGGGTTGAGGTCAGGACTCTGACTGGGCCACTCCAGAAGGCGTATTCTGTGCTGTTGAAGCCATTTTTTGGTTGAATTACTTGTATGCTTTGGGTCATTGTCCTGTTGCATCACCCATCCTCTGCGGAGCTTCAGTTGGCGGACAGATGGTCGTACGTTTTCCTGCAAAATGTCTTGATAAACTCTGGAATTCATTTTCCCATCAATGACAACAATCCATCCAGGCCCTGAGGCAGCAAAGCAGCCCCAAACCATGATGCTCCCTCCGCCATGTTTTACAGTGGGGATGAGGTTTTGATGTTGGTGTGCTGTGCCTTTTTTTCTCCACACATAGTGTTGTGTGTTCTTCCCAAACAACTCAATTTTGGTTTCATCTGTCCACAGTATATTTTGCCAGTAGTGCTGTGGAACATCCAGGTGCTCTTTTGCAAACTTCAAATGTGCTGCAATATTTTTTTTGGACAGCAATGGCTTCCTCCGTGGTGTCCTCCCATGTACTCCATTCTTGTTTAATGTTTTCCTTATTGTAGATGTGTCAACAAAAATGTTAGCATGTGCCAGAGATTTCTGTAGGTCTTTAGCTGACACTCTAGGATTCTTCTTTACCTCATGAAGCATTCTGCGCTGTGCTCTTGCAGTCATTTTTACAGGACGACCACGCCTAGGGAGAGTAGCCACAGTGCTAAACTTTCTCCATTTGTAGACAGTCTGTCTTACCGTGGACACATGAACATCAAGGCTTTTGGAGATACTTTTGTAACCCTTTCCAGCTTCATGCAAGTCAACAATTCTTGATCGTAGGTCTTCTGAGAGCTCTTTTCTGCAAGGCATGGTTCACATCAGACAGTGCTTCTTGAAACCAGTAAACCCAAAACAGGTGTGTGTTTTTAAAGGGCAGGACAGCTGTCAGCAACACATCCAATATCATCACCCTGATTGGAGTCAAGGTTGGCTCACTCCTGGCTCCAATTAGCTCTTGGAGAAGTCATTAGGCTAGGGCCGTGATGGCGAACCTATGGCATGGGTGCCACAGGTGGCACACGGAGCCATATCTGTGGGCACGTGAGTGTTGCCCTAGCTCAGCTCCAGTGCGCATGTGCACATTGGCCAGCTGATTTTTGGGTCTTCCGGGCCCACTGGAAGTTGGGAAATGGGCCATTTCCGGCCTCTGGAGGGCTTCTGGGGGGGGGTGGGGAAGACTGTTTTCACCCTCCCCAGGCTCCAAGGAAGCCTCTGGAGTCTGGGGAGGGCGAAAAACAGGCCTACGGGGCCCACCATTAACCTTTTTGCCGTCATGTGCCAAAAGCAGGGGTAGCGCAGGAAGGGGTCGTGTGCGCATGCGTGGGGGTGCGGGTGTGGGGGGGCATTGAATTATGGGTGTGGGCACACACGCGCACAACCCCCCCCCATGCTCCCCATGCTTTTGGCACACGATGGCAAAAGTTAGCCATCACTGGGCTAGGGGCTCACATACTTTTTCCTCCCTGCACTGTGAATGTTTACATGTTATGTTCAATTAAACCATGGCAACATCTGTTTGTGCAGTATTATTTTAAGCAGACTGTGTTTTTCTATTGTTGTGACTTAGATGGAAGTTCAGAGCACATTTTATGACCAATTCATGCAAAACTCCACGTAATCCCAAGGGGTTCACGTACTTTTTCTTGCAACTGTATATATCACCCTGGCTCTACACAATTCCCCCCTCCCAATTTCCCACAGAAGTAAATGTGGCAGGCCTGAAAGTCCAACGAAAAAATGGCTTCCAGGCCTGACACATTGGGTAATAAACAATGGAGCACAGGGCAGGCCCAGACATTTTTTTTCTTTGAAGAGCAACAACTTCCTTCAGTTTCAGAGGAAAATTGGCATGACCATAGGGAATGTATATTTGCAGATAGTTGAGTGGGCTATGGTTGAAACCAAATTTTAGGAAAGTGTTAATGTGTAATAGGACACACACACACACACACACACACAGAGGAATATCGTAGTAGCCAGCATTGCTTAAAATATGGAAGTTATTTACTATCTGTACAATTAGTGGAGGTTGCCTCTGTAGAAGAGATTCCTGCAGATCCTGCATATACCAGAATGGAAGATGGCACTGGAATTACAATAATCCAAAGTATAACATTAAAGAAACAATTTTATTTTTTCTGAGAATGTATACCCTTCAGTGACTCTTTACTGGTATGCTACTTACATAAAAACCTTTATTTAGAAGAACAACATTCACTCATTTGAATGTACACAATATGTAACATATAGGTTGGAAAAAAACTGAAGGTAGGATTTTATATAATCAAGGACATTTCTTTGCCATGCATATATGGGCTTGCAAATTATGAAAAAACATTCCCAAAAAATATTTAAAATTCCTAAGGGCCAGATCAGTTTTTGATGGAATGTCCAGAACGCCTTCAGACAGTGTTGTCTATGTCTTCTACGCTCAGTAAACTCTCAATTTAAGGAACTAATGACAGAAGTTACATTAAACAAAATGTAAAATGTTTCAATCCCTGCATGATGTTGAGTCACTTTTGTGAGGTGGGCAGACATATAAATTGTTTAAATAATGTTCATAGTGTGTGGTGGGGGGGGGATGTAGTACCTGTAGGCAACTGTGGCTGTAAGCAGTCACTTCTTTTCCCTGGATCAGGTGGTAGTGAACAGTGGACAGTAGTAGACAGTGTACTGGATCAGGTGGTAGTGGACAGCCACCTGACTGAGAAAAGACATAGCAGAGATTCTCTGCTTGTACTTCATACCATTCTCAAGTTTCCAAAGTAGAACTGCAAACTCTCTAAGCAGATACTGGCCATCACCTGCTAGTCTACTGTATTATCTAATTGGGTAATGTCATTGAAATGAATGTTGACTCTCCCAGAAATCCATTTAGAAACACAGGTGAACAAGGGACCTTTTCTGCAGGAGTTCAAAGCAGCTTACATAGGGATCCTCTGTTCATTTAGCCTCACAATAACCCTGTGAGCCAGGCTGTGTTGATAGATTCTCCAAAAACCACTTCATGAGCTTCAGTGGGTAGGGCTGGTCTTCAAGCAGGCCTCCCCAAACTTAGCTACACCATACTGCATATTGCAGGATCCAATCTGGGTCAGTCACCCAGACCAGATGTTTAGTCTTCCGAGCTTTCGAACTGGTGCTGGAGCCCATCCTCAGGGAACTTCTCTCTAGCAGAGTGTGATTGATTACTGAATCTTTCCCTATGTTCCAGAAAAGGCAGCTCTTTCCCAGCATGTAGTTTATTGTATGTAGCATGTAGAATGTTAACAGGACAAACGTTTAGAGTTTCCCCTAAAAACTGTACACGAAATCAAAAAGCTGATATACCACAGCAGCTGCACATGCAAGCTATAAACTCAGATTCCTGTATTCCAAATCTACCTCAAATAATGGCTTTATCATTTCAACTTCAGTCCCATACATGGATAATAGAACAGGTTCGCCTTGTAGGTAAATTATGATTACTGAAACAATCGTTACACTCAAAACGACAGGTAATGAAAACCAGAATCAGTAAGACGGCAATTTATGTCCTACAGATTTTTAAGGGAAAAGTTCAAGTCTTTCCGACTTTTCAGACTCCAACCGTGCTCGCCTTGCGGCTGGATCCCATCCAATGAAATCAAAGTTTCCTAGACTTCCACCCGATTTCCTGACCGGGGCCTCCAAAACCATCGTCTCTGTTAATATCCGAAAGCTCCCCCAGCTTGCATCCTTTCCAGGAAAGGGAAGGTGGTAATTAGCGTGAACTCTTAAACCCTGGCCGAGATTTTTCCTTAATGAGGGAAAAACGAGCTTTACTTCTGGGCAGGGAACGACTGCTAGTCATGGGACGTGGGCCGACGGCGAGACGCTTCCACAGCTAATCGCGCCTCCCACGGGCAGCCCCGTTGCCATGGCGTCATGCGGTTCAGGAGAAAGATGAGGAGGAAAGGGATACATTCCGTACCTTGTTCCTCCCGGCTCTCGGCAGCCATCCTTTTCCCTCAGCCGCTCCCGGATATAAGCAGAGCACTTGCCACACAGAGACCACTTCACTTGGTGACGTTGGAACGAGGGAGCAAGTGACAGAAAAGACGGAACAACGATCCAGCGGGGGGGGGGGGTCTCTTCAGCGGCTGCCCAGCCAAAATGGAGACTCCCTCTAGAGCCCACTTCTTCCTCCTTCTTCTGGCCTAACTTCCTACGGGACAATTCTCCCTCTCCCACAATGCCCCACGCGATGGACACAGTTTACGTTACAATACGCGGCCCTGGCGTCAGCGGAAGCGACGGTTCGCACTATAGAGAGGGAGTCGGGAGAGCTATATGGCAGTTTTTCCAAGGAATTCTCTCCTTACCCGCGTGGAGACCCTAACAGATTGCAAATTCTTCCTGCCCTGAAGTGAAACCCGCCTAATGAGATCACGCCCAACACTTTAGGATAGGTCAGGGGGAGCAGAAGAAGATCACCTCCGCCCTCCCTCCTCCTATCCCAAAGCAGCACTAGCAGATTCCGGCGGTCTAAGATGTGGCACGCAGTTGAAAAGCCATTTTAAAAGGCAGCGGATTGCATTTGCCTTCCAAGAGCTGTCATCCCTAGCAAATTAGTGGAAGCAGAGGCCGAGGGAGGAAAAGGCGTGAGACAAATGTGCAATTTATTGTTGCAATGGGTAAATAGAGGCTGAGGTTTTGAATCCAGTCATCTCTCCATTTGTTGTTCAGTCGCTAAATCATGTCCGACCCTTTGTAACCCCATGAACCATAGCATGCTTCCCCCCCCCCCCCCGTCTCCTGGAGTTTGCCCAAGTTCATGTTCATTGCCTGGATGACACCATCTCATCCTCTGCTGTCCCCCTTCTCCTTTTGCCTGCAATATTTCCGAACATCAGGGTTGTGGGAAGAATGTATACATTTGTATAATGTGTTAGAAATATTGTATAGGGAATCATATGTTAACTAACCCAGGTCTCCAACAAAGTTATTTTTTTTAATTAAAAAGTTTTAAAACATTTTACAAATAAATTTCCCCCCCTCCCCCCCCCCCCCTCCCTTCTCCCTCCCCCCCCCCCGTCTTCCCAGAGCAAAATACAGGGTATAGCATTTAACAAACATCATCAAACATAAACAAACTAACTATAACCTCTTAACTTCCCTTCGCCCTTTAACTCCCCCTACATACCAATAATGTAAATGATGCGGGTTCAGCTAGATGACCACTGAAGGGCCCTCTTTATTCACAGTATTGTAAGAAAGAAAATGTGCTGGTTTGAGAGAAACGTGTTTGCTGGAAAGTATATTAAAGGCAGTTAAACCCCATTATTGGTAATATATCTTCTGATGAGTCCTAGCTGTCACGGAAGAACAGCTATATAGAGAATGTCTGAAAAGGCTCACTGTCATCCACACAAAAGACATGTATGGGGCAAAGAGTTAATTATCACCTAAGGACAGCAGTAAAAACTCCATTAGTACTTACAGAACTTAGGAAAGTGGTC
>WNWU01000204.1:48449-63066 GCA_012654045.1 Ptyas mucosa
TGGACTTCAACTCCCAGAATTCCCAGTGTCAGAATGCTTTAAGATGGGAGGCGACTTCAACTCCCAGAATTCCCCAGCCAATAAGCTTTAAGAAGACTCCAATTCCACGCAAATTTCACGACAACCCCTGAGTCACATCCAGAACCACCATCCCGCCGGCGCAAATTTGCAAAAGTGACAATTCGTTTAAAAAAACCTCGAAAACCCACCAACCCACGAAAACGCGGACTTCGAACGTGCAAACTACACCTGCTTTTTACTCCTCCGAGTAAACACCCGACATCAAGATACGTTCCGAGTTTAAGAATCTCGCCCTTCCTTTCCTTGAGAAACCCTATTTGCAAATTTAAAAAAAAAAAATGAATAAGGGCTGGGAGAGCTCAGATGGAAAAGATTTCGGAGCAAAGGGAGTTTGTTTATTTTTTTAAAAAGCAGGCTTATCCAATTTGTGCGTTGCGAAAGCAGATCTAAACTTGCAGAAACATCTGTCGGAGGCAGCAGCTGCATGGATAGATCGTGCTGGGGGTGCTTAGCACATTGCGCAAACGTGCCCCGTATCGTTACTTCTTGGCATCTTGTGAAACCCAGAAAATGAATGAATTCAGCTATCGGGATCTCAAATGAACTCGGATGCTTCCCAAAAGAATTCAATATACGGCTAGTCCTCGACTTAAGATCCACAATTGAGCCTCGGATTCCTGTTTCTCTAAGCGAGAAACTTTTGTTAAGTGAGTTTTGCCCCATTTTACGATTTTTTCCCCCCCTGCCGCCGTTGTTAAGCGAATCGCTGGCCATTGTTAAGCAAATCTGGCTCGCTGACCGCGGGACACCGCAACCGTCCGTGGCCAAGCCTCCGAATTTTGATCCCATGACATGGCAACCGTCGTAAGCGTGAAAAATAATTTTCACGTGCCGTTGTCATTTCAAACGGCCACTAAACGGAACCGTTGTAAGTCGAGGACTATCTGTATTTGCCTCAGCGGCCCATCTCATCCGTTTGGACAATTTGGGGAGGTCTTGCTGGACACCGGTGCCTCACATGTATTTTTGGGGTGGTTAATTTGGGGACCCAAGAATGTATCCCCCCCCCCAAAATCATATGGACTTCCTTGTTTTTTCTTTTTTTTTCCAAAATCATTTTTTTTCTTTTAAAACAAAAATAAAACATAAAAACATCATCATTCCAAACAATTACTGACAGTATATCGATCGGTTGAGATCCTTTTGTGCTCCCTCCTCTCTTCAAAATATCATTATACATTCCGAAGCTTATTTCCATAAAAAATATTTCACTTAATTTATCTCAACCTCCACATATTTCATATCTATCTTCATATTTTTTATTGTCCATCCATTGATAAAATAAATCCCATGTCAGGTAATATTGTTTATCTTCCTGTTCTCTTATTTCAAATGTCCATTTACTCATTTCAGCACATTCCATCATTTTCTTAATAATTTCTTCATCAGTCGGTATCTTTTCTCCTTTCCAATTTTTGGCAAATGCAAGTCTAGCCGCTGTTAAAAGATTCGCAATTAGATATTGCAGTTCTTTATTATGTGTCTCCGGTAAGATCCCTAATAAAAATATCTCTGGTTTAAAGTCTTTCTTGTTTTTTCTTGTTTTTTCCTTTGAAAACCTTTCGCTTCCCCTCCGAGAAGCTTCTTCGCTTCGTTTCCTGGATGCGAAAGCGAGATGTTTTCAAGGAAAAACAAACAAACAAGAAAATCCAGTTAAATGTTTGGGAAGAAAACAAACAAACAAACGGATGGATGATGGAGAATCTCCAAAAACACTGAATTTGGGAATGTTTTGCTCGGGGGGGGGGGGAATCCAGGTGCATTTCTCAAGAGTTCGCCGTTGGATGGGTGGAGCTGAAAAAATACATATCTACAAACATTTATCTCCGTCTCCGTGTCTCTTATCTTTGGCATCTCTACGTGGGGGGAAGAGAAATTCACGAAAAGCTAGAATTTTTTGGCATAATGACACCTGTTGTAACCATCGGGGAGCGGGGGAGGAGGAGGACAGGAAAATTTTGATTTCTTGCAAGTAGATAACGTGGGAATGCATCGTCCGATCCTTCCCAGGTCTCGCTCCGCCGTCTTAAAAAAGATCCAGCGGACTTTTGGGATCCTGCCCGTGGGATGGAGGGCAATCCTAACCGAGCAGGAACCGAGCAAAAAAAAAGACAATTTCCCAGAACCCATCGGGGGGGGGGGAGAGAAGCGGGCACCGCTGCGGCATTGTGGGAAAAGCCAAAATGGCGGCCGCCAGCCGTGTCCCGCTTGGACTGAGGAAGGATCTGAAGAAGCCATAAAGCAGGCAGCAGATTTCCCCACCCTTCCCGGCTGCAGAGGCCAGCTGTTGATCCCATCAACCTCTTCTTTTCCAAGCATCCTTCCTGTCCAACAGCTGTTTTTGTAACTCATCTCGGTTCCTTGAATGTCCCCCAAAAAAACGAAATTCCAGATTGGGCTGGGCAGAAGATCCTCAGAGGTCAAGGCTCCCCATTTTAGGATTATGTGTCACCTCTTTTTGTGGGTCTCTCTGCTTTCCCTATATCGGTGTTTCTCGACACGGCTTTAAGAAAGGCGCACTTGAATTCCCCAGAATTCCCCAGCCAGCCTGCTTTAAGATGGGTGGACTTCAACTCCCAGAATTCCCCAACCAGCCGTCTTTAAGTTGGGTGGACTTCAACTCCCAGAATTCCCAGTGTGTGTGTGGACTTCAACTCCAAGAATTTTCCAACCAGCCTTTTTGAAGATGGGTGGATTTCAACTCCCAGATTCCCCAGCTAGCATGCTTTAAGGTGGGTGGACTACAACTCCCAGATTCCTCAGCAAGACTGCTTTAAGGTATGTGGACTTCAAACCCCAGAATTCCCCAGCCAGCCTGCTTTAAGATGAACGGACTTCAAATCCCAGAATTCCCCATCTAGCCTGCTGTGAGATGAGTAGATTTCAAATCCCAGAATTCCCAGTGTGTTAAGGTGTATGGACTTCAACTCCCAGAATTCCTCAGCCAGCCTGCTTTAAGATGAACGGACTTCAAATCCCAGAATTCCCAGTGTGTTAAGGTGTGTGGACTTTACCTCCCAGGATTCCTCAGCCAGCCTGCTTTAGGATGGGTGGACTTCAACTCCCAGATGCCTCAGCAAGACTGCTTTAAGGTATGTGGACTTCAAACCCCAGAATTCCCCTGTCAGCCTTTTAAGATGGGTGGACTTCAACTCCCAGAATTCCCAGTGTGTTAAGGTGTATGGACTTCCAACTCCCAGAATTCCCCAGCCAGCGGACTGACTGACTGACTTTTCTGCCCCTTCCCTCCTGCCTTAACCTGGGTTTCATCCCCATAAAGAACCATGCAAGAACCAGGAGTGACTTTATAAATAGCCTTAAATAAATAAAACAGCTTTTTTATTGCTTTTTGGAAAACAAACCATTAATAAACCATAATTAATAATATTAACATAATGCTTATTAACCCAACGGATACCCAGGCCCTGCTTCCTGGCCCCGGGGGACTCGCCTCGGGGTTCAGGAGGGACCTGGGCTGTTCCTGCTGCTGTCCGTTAAATTATAACTTAATTAAATTAACTTTGGTCGGCGGTCCCTTTGGCCACAGGAGAAATTGGGGAGGGGGGGGTGTTGCATTGAAGGAGTTCCCTCTGGTTCTACAGAGGGTTTAAATAGATCCACCCCTCCAGGGGGAAATTTGGGGGAGATTCTCTAGGATGGGGGACCCCCATGAGAAGATCCAAGCCAGGCTGAAGAGCGGTTCGCGAAAGAGAAGAACTTGGAAAGGTCTTACGAGGAGCATAGGAAGAAGTTCAGGCTGATGTTTAGGTAGGACAACCTCCTGGAGAAGGAGGTGAGAAATAGGTAGACAACCTAGGGCAGGGTTAGCAGCCAAGGTTGACCTGTGGACGTCCACCTCTTCTAATGTGGGCAAAGAAGGACATTGGCCTGCAAAGCTGGTAACTCCATTCGAGGTCATCTTCTCCAGATGTTCCATTGCTTTGCTCCCCCCACCCCCGCCCCACAATTCGGAGGTCCTTCAAGGGCCCAACCCTTTGGGTCAACGGCGCAGAAAGGATCTCTCACCGTGGCTTCGGGAGCCATGTTCCTCAACCTTGACCGTCTTGAAAAAGGACACACTTCCAACTCCCCCAAATTTCCCTGGAGGACGTCAACAAGGTAGATCCAGGATGGAGTTTCCACCAAGCTGATCTCCAGGGTTGACTCCCAAGTCAACCAGGCCCAGCTGGTTATGAGATCCAGAAGAGAACACTGGGTTGGCCGGGGAATTCTGGGAAGCGAAGTCTTGAAGCGAGATCAAGTCATCAAGTTCAAGGGACCAAGGTTGAGAAACCATCTGGAAGCAAGGTAGGATTGGAAGGACCTTAGCAGCGGAGATTGAAACCCTTGCTCCTCAAAAGGGATGGGATGGGATGAGGTAGGTTGTCCTACCCCAGGGCTGCAATTTCATCCTAAAAAGTTAGATGAAGGTTGGACTTAGACCTTGAAGAGATGGGTTCCCACCAACCAAAGATACAGGAACATTCTTAGAAGCAAGAGAAGACATTAATTGAAGAGGAAGCTCTCCAAGAATGAGGTAGACACAGTAGATGGACACATATTTCCTGGCTGTCCCAAGAAACCGGAGGGCGTACAATACAGGCAGTCCTCAACTTACGACCGTTTGTTTAACGACGGTTCCAAATCCTAACATCAACTGAAGACGAAGTGACATATAACCAGTCCTCGCGCTTAATGGTCAAAATTTGGGATGTGTTTTACAACAGTTGTGGCATCCCGGGGACTGTGTGTGTGTGATGTGCTCGCCATTTTTCGACCCTCCCATGAGCAAAATTCCAGGCGGGAAGCCGGATTCGCTTAACGACCGGATTCACTTCAGAACTGGTAGGGATCTGCTTTAACCGCCGTGGCCGAAAAGACCGTAAAAATCGGATGTAAAATTCGTTGGGCGTTGCCTAGGCGCGCAGGTGGCACGGTCGTAAGTCGAGGACTACCGAGCGAAGGAACCACGAGGCCGCCTGCTTGAGTCTCAAAAGGGGGCGTGGCCGATCGCCTATCTTCCCCCTTCCCCGACTCCTCTTTGCTTCCCCCAAAAAGAACAAAATAAATAGATGAAATAATAAATATACTACAGGTACGGCCGGACGCCAACCCAAGTCCAGCCATGGGATATGAGACCATGCTCGGTCTCCGTTTTCTTCGGCTTCTCCATATTTCTGTTCCCACCGAGTCCCAAAGAGGCCTTTCTTTTCCTTCTTTTTGGCTTTTCCAAAAGATTTTTCTCGTTCGTCTTTTCCGTCCGTTCTTTCCACGTTCTCCCCCCGCAAATCTCCCCGGAGAGAATGAATTCAACCTAACAAACCGGTGCTGAATTTAACCCCGCCGTGGCCATTCCTGTCTGCTTCGTTGCCTTTCCTCCCCTCTCCCCGGTCCCAGATCTGGCTCCTGCTTCACTTAACGTCCAAGCCCATTGTCCGTGGCAAGCCGAGAAACAGAAAAGACCCCTCCCCAATACCAGCCTTTGCCGAACAATTTGAGTCTTTCGGCCTCGAGTTCCTCACAACGGGGAGTCCTCTTTGCAAAGACAGGCAAGGGGGGAAATCTCCCCAGGAGCTCCCGGCCTTCTCCAAAGTGGGGACGGGGGGACGGGAAGAGTTTGAGACCCCTGCCCCACATCCTCGTGTCAAGAGGCCCTATTTGCGTCCTCGCCGACTCTGTAGCACCTCCAAAATTCGGGCTTTCTGCTTCAGCCACTGATTGGAGAGGCGTTTCGAAGGCTTGGGGACGAAGAAGGTGTATTTCAGACGAGGGGTCTTCTGATCAGACACCACCAACGCTTGCACGGTGAGCGGCTCTTTCAACGGTCCCGGGCCGATGATCATCTCCATCGGTTTGGTGGCCCCGGTGTAGCGCAAAGTGACGCCGCCCCGAAGTTGGATGTCCTGTTCGGAGGGGATCAAGATGTAATTGCCATTCAGGGCATAGGAGCCGTCTTGCCGGCGGAGGGCCAGGTAGATGCCGTCGCTGGACGTGGCCGAGCTGCTGATCTGACGGATCAGGATGTTGGTGGCTCCGGCAGGGATGGTGACCACGTCATTGTAGCCGTACCTGCGGGTTGGAGAAATAAGATGTAGGAAGGTGAAAGGCTGAGCTTGAAAGGGACGGGGGATCCAGTTAAGATGTCTATTGCTTTATAAGTCACTCAAGATGGTGGACATACCTATAATATATCCCTTCCTCCTCCTGTTTTCCTCAGAACAACAACTCTGCGGGTTGAGCTGAGGAAGAGGGACTAGAACTCACCCTCTCCTGGTGATCGGCCCAATTGGCTTTCCTATCTAAGGCGGGACTAGAACTCACAATCTCCTGGTGATTGGTCCTGAGTCACCCAGCTGCCTTTCGTGCCTAAGGCAGGACTAGAATTCCTAGTGATTGGCCCAAAGTCACCCAATTGGCTTTCCTGCCTAAGGCGGGACTAGAACTCACAGTCTCCTGGTGATTGGCCCAAAGTCACCCAGCTGGCTTTAAGATCTAGGGTGGGACTAGAACTCCCAGTATTCTGGCAATCGGCCAGATGGCTTTCATTCCAAAGGCAGGGCTAGAACTCCCAGTCTCCTGGTGATTGGTCCAAAGTCACCCAGCTAGCTTTCCTACCTAAGGCAGGACTAGAACTCCCCGTCTCCTGGTTTCTTAAGCTAGCATTTTCACCCTGCCATTAAACTGCCCCCCCCCCCCAAGGCTCTAAATTAAACTTAGCGAGACGTGGCGGTGCAAAAATTTGAAATAAATCGATAAATAGAAGCATCGAATTTCCCCTTTTCGTCTGTTTATTTTGCCATATTTATATAGCCGCCCTGAGTCTCCGGAGAAAGGCGGCATATAAATTGAACTACGGTAATTAAATTAAATTAAATAGCCCACCCCAATCGTAGAGGACTTTCAACCGGGTATCATAGATAACCGATAATAATTACAAAATTAAAATCGGGTTGAAAAAAAAGAGTCAACATTTAACGTTTTAGCTCTCTTTCGGGGAATCGAACGCCATGTCTTCCTCTCAAATCTCAGAGGGACCATCCAACCCTTCAAATGTGCCCAGATATCCTGGTGTCGTGAACATCCGAAGCAAGTTAATAACCCTGCAAGCTCTTCGTACACGTGGCATTGAGTTTTATAAAAATAAGAAATATACAGGAGTGGTTAGCTTGGCAGCCGGGCAGGCGAGCTTGCTGGACCAAAAAACCCTCATAGGATATAGGAGAAGGTGACTCATAATTTACAATTTGTAAGAGATTTTTTGGGGGGCGGGGGGTGGGTGGGAAACCAAAGAAAAAAGAGGCTTTTGAAATCACAGGGGATCCAAGCGTGTTACATCTGGAAAAGCCAGATGTTTCCGCATGGGTTCGCTTGGGCAAAACTTCCAACCATTCGCTTTAAAACTTGATTAATCCTCTCGGGGAAGCACGCTTGGATGAACGGCTTGGGTCATAAAGAGTGGGAAAGATACACTCGGTTTGGATTTGAGAGGCTGCCACAAAGAGGAGGGGGGGTCAGTTCAGGGGTGAAATTCAGCAGGTTCTGACAGGTTCTGGCGAACTGGTAGCGGAAATTTTGAGTAGTTCGGAGAACCGGTAGCGGAAATTTTGAGTAGTTCGGAGAACCGGTAGCGGAAATTTTGAGTAGTTCGGAGAACCAGCAAATACCACCTCTGGCTGGTCCCAGAGTGAGGTGGGAATGGAGATTTTGCAGGATCCTTCCCCTGCCATGCCCACCAAGCCACGCCCACAGAACCGGTAGTAAAAAAAATTGAATTCCACCACTGGGTCAGTTTATATTCCAAAGCTCCTGAAGGCAGGACAAGAAGCAACGGATGGAAACTAAGCAACCGAGAGCTAAGGAGAAATTTCCTAACGGTGAGAACGATTAACCAGTGGAACAGCTTGCCACCAGGAATTGTGGGTGCTTCATCACAGGTTTTTTTTTTTTAAGAAGAGACTGGACAGCCACCTGTCTGAAATGGTACAGGGTCTCCTGCTTGAGCAGGGGGCTGGATTAGAAGACCTCCAAGGTCCCTTCCAGAATCCATTCTTGATTCTGAACTGGTATTTCTTTGCGCTCTGATGCTAAAACTATGCTAAGTTTGGAACAGTGAAAACTTCCAGGGTGGGACGGAGGGAGGAAGGGAGGGAGGGAAGGAAGGAAGGAAGGAAGGAAGGAAGGAAGGAAGGAAGGGGAAAAAATAGCAGAATGCCAGAGTTGGAAGGGACTTTAGAGGTCTTCTAGTCCAACCCCCGGCTCAAGCAGGAAACCCTACCACCATTTCAGACCAAGGGTTCTGAAAGGGATATATATCTCTTTTTTAAAACCATGTTTTGAACATCTTAAGCCCGAAGGCCACTTACTGAGGCTTGGTGAAAGAACGATAGACTTTGGTGCATTGCGAGTTGTCTCCGCCGCACACCATGCATTTGTCAAACTTCTTCTTGGACCCGATGATGCGGTCGCAGCCAGCATGGACACAGCGTCCCTGGACACAGACTGAGGTAGAGTCTGGTGAGCAGGGCGTCCCATCAGCCACCTGAAACGAAGGAGCAGTCCCGATTTAGACCCGTTCCCTTGATCTGCGGCGTAAGCAGATGATGGCGGCCGCCGGATGAGAAATTGGCGACCACCGGAGTACATCTGAGGGAAGATATCCCCAAACGCTCATTTACGGTAAAGGCCGAAGTCTTGATTTTCTGACATAAAACTTACCCTTGGCTCCAGCACGTAATAATAACCCAAGGCATGGGATTGGCAAGTCAGCTTGCATTGATCACGCTTGGCCACTCCGCTGTAACGTGGCACCCAATCCATGGGCGATGGATAATCTTTGAACATGTCCGTTCGGTGGTTGTATACGGCGCACTGTTGCTCACGGAAAGTCAGAGCTGGAGAAAAATAAAAAAATCCCATCCTTGAATCAATTTTGGGAAGGGAAAAACAAAAGTCCCCCGTCGTATGCCGAGGACTACCATTTTTACCATCAAAAGTCGAGGACTTTACCGGTGGTCCTCAATTTACAACTTCCATTGAGCCCAAAAGTTCTGTGGCTTAAGCGAGACAGTTGTTAAAAGGGAATTTTGGTTCATTTTACCATCTTCCTTGCCACAATTGTTAAGGGAACTCCACCACCGTTGTGGAGTTAACAATGTGGTCATTAAGCGAATCTGACTTGACCGTCAGAAGATCGCGTGACCCTGGGACACTGCAACTGTTGTAAATATGAGTCAGTTGCCAAGCGTCTGAATTCTGATCACGCCACCACGAGGATGCCGAACGGTTATAAGTGTGAAAAATGGTCGTAAGTCCCTCTTTTCTGTGCCATTGTAACTTCGGTCACTAAACAAACTGTCATAATTCGAGGACCACCTGTATTTTATCTTAGATCTCTTCCCCTCCAGATTCTAGATTACTAACCACTGTAGAATACAAATCTATTATTTTCAGTTTAGCGAGCCAAGCGTGTTTCGTTCTGGAATCTCGCTCTGAAATTCCTCCCGGCTTGGAGCAAACATCTGTTGCCAGAGCATAGTTTGGCTTCGGTCTGGCATTCATGGCTGGTCATAAATCAGAAAAACGGGACCCTCCCTTCCGCTGACCCTTTGTGCTTCAAAATTGTTTTCCCTGGCTCGCATCCTCCCATTGTTCACATTTTTTTTGAACGAGATGCTGTTGCACCCATTAAAAAAAACCGAAAACGTAGATAGATAGATAGAGAGGGTTAATAGATATAGATAGATAGATAGATAGATAGATAGATAGATAGATTATATATATAGAGAGAGAGAGAGAGAGAAAGAGAGAGATGATAGATAGATAGATAGATAGATAGATAGATAGATAGATAGGATAGAGAGAGTGAGTTAATAGATATATAGAGATAGATAGATTATATATATATATATATATATATATATAGAGAGAGAGAGAGAGAGGATAGAGAGATGATAGGATAGAGAGAGATATATAATAGATATAGAGACAGATGAGATAGATAGATAGATAGATAGATAGATAGATAGATAGATAGATAGATAGATAGATAGGATAGAGAGAGCGAGTTAATAGATATATAGAGATAGATTATAAATATATATATATAAGACAGGATAGATAGATGATAGATAGGATAGAGAGATATATAATAGATATAGAGTTATAGAAATAGACAGACAGATATGATAGTTAATAGATAGAGCAACTTAATAGATTTTATATAGATAGATAGATGATAGATAGTTGATAGAGATGATAGATAGATAGATAGATCAATCTAGAGATAGATATATAGATATAAGATAGATATAAATATAGATATAGATATAGAGAAATATATCTCTGAGCTTACCGTTTCCATCTGGGCACTCTTGTACGTTGCAAGAACGGAATTGAGTCCGCTTCCCCTCGCAGTACTTGCCGCCGTTTCGGGGAACCGGTTTGTTGCATTCGCGGGTTGAGTACTGAACCCCACCGCCACAACTGCGGGAACAGTCGCCCCACGGCCCCCAGGGACCCCAACCTCCATTGGTGGGAATCTGCAAGGATTAGAAGGGATCGAGTGAAGAGGACGGTGCGAAATGTAGAAGAAGAAAAAAAACCAAAAACCCGCAATCTCGGATCCTGCTTTCTAAATCAGAACAGAACAGAACAGAACAGAATAGAATAGAATTTGAATAGAGTAAAACAGAACAGAACAGAATAGAAAATAGAAAATAATACTGGATAAAATGGAATGCAATACTTTATTTGGCCAAACAACTGGTCGTAACTCGCGGACTACCTGTACGGTTTTCGATCTTACACGATCAAACTTACATTGTAGGCCTTCAGCTGCGTGTGGCTGATGCATTCGCCGCTCATGCAGCTCTTCCCTTCCCCACAAGGCGTCCCGTCGGCCCAAGGGAAATATTTGGTCTGGCACATGAACTGCCCGTTGATCTGGCCGGTGCACCAGAGGGAGGAGCAGGGCGGGTGCATGTTGGGGCAGTGGCGGGATTCAGTGCCGAAGCTCAGCTGGCATTGCTGGTCCACGTTGTAATTGTTGCCGGGGAAGACGGCGGGCAGTTTCAGGGGTTCATGGGGCTTGTCTAAGAGGCAGGACCCTGGACGGAGAGGAAGAAAAAATTGAATTTTTAGAGTTTGGCGTATCAAAAATTAAATTTTTCAAACTTTTCTTTTCTCCGGCATGAATTATTTAGAAATACAGGTAGTCCTCGACTTGGAACCATTCGTTGAGCAACCATAGTCACAACAGCACTGGAAACAAGTGACTTATGACCGTTTTTCACACTTGTGACCGTTGCAGGATTCCCAAGGGTCATGTGATTAAAATTCAAATGCTAGGCAGCCGACTCATATTTATGATGGCCACAGTGTCCCGGAGTCGAGAGATCCCCTTTTGCGACCTTCTGGGTGACTTATGACCATTTTTTCACCTGTGCAATTCATTTTTATGACGGTCACAACGTCCTGGGGTCACATGATCCCCAGGGGTGGTATTCGCTTACCTTCGCTACCGGTTTGCCAATGTGAGCACGCACATGTGCAAAGTGTCAAAAACGCGACATGATTATATCCAGGCGGGTGGACGGAGCCTCCCGCAGCTGCCGCTATCAGTTTGTGCGAAACAGATAGAACCGGCTTAATACCTCCACTGGTGATCCCTTTTTGTGACCTTCTGTTGTTCATTTAACGACCGTGTGACTGATTTAACCACTGTGGCGATGTCCTTAACGAACGTGGCAAGAAAAAGTCGTAAAACATGACAGAACTCCCTTAAAAAATTTCTCGCCGAGCAACATAAATTTTGGGCTCTGTTGCAGTCATAAGTTGAGGAATACCTGTACTTTATTTTATTTTTTACAAAAATCTACTGTTTCCCCGAAAATAAGCCCTCCCCAAAAATATTTAAATGCAGAGCTGGAAATCAGGTAAGACGGCAAGAGGAGCCTCATCTTGCTCCACGCACCCCAAAATAATAAGACCTCCCCAAAAATAAGGCCAAGTGTTTATTTCAGGGTTCAAAAAAAATATAAGGCAGGGTCTTATTTTTGGGGAAACATGGTACTATAAAGGAAGAGGCAGGTTAAGGAGAACCATGGGCCAAAAATGAACGTGATATGAATGAGAAGAGAGACCGAATCCTACCGTGGCCGTTGTCCAAGAAATCGGTAATGAAACGGCTGCTACACGGGGACCACATCTCGTCGGGATTGACCGGAGACATGACGGAGGCCATCATGTGACGGGAGTTGCTGTGACGGTTCAGTTCCTTGCAGTGCTTGTCGTCGTCATGCAACATATTGAAGACGTGACCTGCGGGTCGAGAAGGATTATTTTAATTTTGCTTCTTCCAGATCTCCTCTCCTGAGGCACCCAGGGCGATATTCCCTTAGTTTACATTCGTTCACTAACGGGAGGCTTTCTGCCCTTCAACTCAAGTTTCTAGTCCCTCTCGCAGCCTTTCGAAAGGGGTTGACAAAAATCACACGCAAATAAACCCGGGAACTTTTCCTTCTCCTCTCCCTCCTCTTCCTCTCTCTATCGCTCTCTCCCTTCTCTTTCTCTCCCTTTCTCCTTCTCTTTCTTCCTCTCTTTCTCCTTCTTTTTCTCTCTTTCTGTCCTTCTCCCTCTCTCTCTTCCTCCGCATCCTCTCTCTCGCTCTCTTCCTTCTCTGTTTCTCTGTTTCTCTCTCTCTCCCTCTCTTTCTCTCTCTCTTTCTCCCTCTTTTTCTCTCATTCTCCTCATCTCCTTTTTCTTCTTCCTCTTTTTCATCCTCCTCTTTCTCCCTCAGCAAAACAAATTGATCTTGTTGTTTCCATCTTGCTTTAACAGCATCGAGAGAACCTCAGCCTGACAATGACAGTAAAACCGATGCTATCGCTCTCATCTAAAGCTGTGATCCAATAGGCATTCTCCCTGACAATAAATCTCATTGACGTTTGTCAGAATAACAAGAGCTCGAAAGGACCTTGGAGGTCATCTAATCCACGCCCCCTATCCCTCAAGCAGGAGACCTTACACCATTCTGAAGAAATGACTGCCCAATTTTCCTCTTCAAATGTGGAGCGCACCCACAAGTTCTGGAGGCAAGCAGTTCCGCTGGTTAATTATTCTCACTGTCAGGAAATTTCTCCTTAGTTCTAGTCTGTCTGAATTATTTCAAGCTGGAGAACTGTCCAATAAAACCCAGTTTGATTTGACCGGAGTTAAGCTGCTTTTCAGATTACGGGTATCTGTCGATTTGATCCCACTTACCCAATTCATGGGCCGCAGTGAAGGCCGATTGGAGCCCATCATCCTCGACTATGGAACAACTGCGGGCCGGGTCACAGACAGTGCCCACATCTGCCATGCCCAGGGTACCACAGCTGGAACGTCCGCAGAGATCCTGCCAGAAAAAGAGAGAAACGTGCATTGTGAATTATTGTTTTCCCCTCGCTTCAATCACGAGGCTTAACGTTCCTGACATTTGTGCCACCAGGCAGGAAAGAAATCTATTTCTTCATGAAAAATACAAATTGAGCTGGAAGCTGACGTTCTTTCAAAGCTCAGCAGCATAACTTCTAGGTCCAAAGCTGAATTTGGGAATCTGTTGTAATTTGCAGGAATTCTAGGGAATTGAAACGGCCAAAAGGTGCAATCAAGAGTTTGGAAGTGCCTGTTTTTTTTTTTATTATTATTAAAGCAATTTAAGTTGGTGAGGAATATTCTAGAGTGGTGTTTCTCAGCCTCGGAAACTTGAAGACTTGAAAACTTCAAGACTTGGATGCCCAGAATTCCCCAGCCAGGCTGCTTTAAGATGGGTGGACTTCAACTCCCAGAATTCCCCAGAAAAATGCTTTAAGGTGAGTGGACTTCAACTCCCAGAATTCCCCAGAATGCTGGGAGTGGAAGTCCACCTATCTAAAAAATCCCCAAAGTGGAAAAACACCATCCCAGAAGGAACTTCAGGTAGCTTTTGTTCCAATTTCCTTCTAGGAAATCAAATCTTTTGCACCTGGCCATTCCCGCGTTCTCCATTTTGTGAAGGCGCACGCGAGATGCTCTTAAAGACCCACCACCACCAGGTTGTCGCTGGCCCTCAAAAGACTCAGGCCTCTTTTACCCAGCTCCGATGCCTGCGAGATGGGAAAGGTGCAGTGGTGGTAGTTAGCCGGTTTTATCCGGTTCGGGCGAATCCCACTTGCCCGGATGTTATCACGTCCCGTTTCTGATGCTCTGCGTAAGCGCGCGCTCACATTTGCGAACCGGTAGGGAAGGTAAGTAAATACCACCCTTGAACAGGTGTATTTTCTCACCTGTCTGGTGAAGAGGATGGCCGTGTCGAAATGCTCGGGGTCTTTGTCGCTGGCCTTGTTCAGCCCTTTCTGCCAGGCGCAAAAATTGCGGAGGGTCTCGGCCGCGTTCGAGGTGACCCTCAGCCCGTCCTCGGCTTCTCCGATCACCACCAGCCTGGTCACCACCAAATTGACGGGGTTCCGGACGCTGGGATGGCGGAAGAACTTAGCGGCGGCCGCCATGATGGTGAGCA
>WNWU01000206.1:1261-22637 GCA_012654045.1 Ptyas mucosa
AGACGAGTAGGAAAGGAGTAATAGAGGAGAGGAGAGTAGGAGAGTAGAGGAATAGAGGGACAGGAGAGGAGAGGAGAGGAGTAATAGAGTAGAGTAGGAGAGGAGAGAGTAAGAAAGTAGAGTATAGTAGAGGAATAGAGGAGAGGAGTAATAGAGGAGAGGAGAGAGTAGGAAAGTAGAGAGGAAGAGGAGGGGAGGAGGAAATGAGAGGAATAGTAGAGGAGAGAAGTAATAAAGTACAGTAGGAGAGGAGAAAGTAAGAGAGAGATGAGGAATAGAGGAGTAGGAGATGAGAGGAGGAATAGAGGAAAGTAGAGAGTAAGAAAGTAGATAGTAGAAGAACAGAGTAGAAGAGGAGGAGGGGAGAGGAGAGTAGAAGAGTGGGAGAGAAAATGAGTAAGAGGAGAGGATGGGAGAGAATAGGAAAGTCGAGAGGAGAGTAGAGGAATAGAGAGGAGTAATAGAGGAGAGGAGACTAATAGAGGAGAAGAGTAATAGAGGAGAGAAGGAGAATAGAAAGTAAGAAAGTAGAGAGTATAGTAGAGGAATAGAGTAGAGGAGTAGGAGAGGAATAATAGAAGAGAGAGGAGGAGAGTAGAGGAATAGAGGACAGGAGTAGGAGAGGAGTAATAGAGGAGGAGGGAGTAGGAAAGTAGAGAGGAGAGTAGGACAGGACAGGACAGGACAGGACAGGACAGGACAGGGTTGAAATGAGAGGCCCTTGACGCTCTCTGAGCTGGCTTGTTTTCTTGCAGACGTTTCATTACCCAAACTAGGTAACATCATCCGTACTAGTCCTAGCACTGATATTCATGTCTTGGCACTGATGAGGTTACCTAGTTCGGGTAATGAAACGTCTGCAAGAAAACAAGCCAGCTCAGAGAGCACCAAGGGCCCCTCAATAATTAATTTGTGTAATTTATGTCAGTTGAAAATGCCCTGTTTGATTTTCTGGTGTTTTCCTTTCAAATCACGATGTCTTTTATTTTAAACTGTTCTGTAGTCATTTATTTAATTCTTTAAATGTTTTAAAATATATTTTTTTTAAAAGAAAAGAGTGGACAAGAAGGGAGATTGCTATTATGGGCAGTTTGTCAGTGGGTGGGAGGAATGGAATGTCTCTCTGCAGCCTTTCCTAAATAAGCAGAGCTAAGCAGGCCATGGCCACCTAATACTTAGTTTCACTTTTTAAAGTTATTGCGATTGTGCGCACGAAGTGAACCGTGGTAATACCACTTAAAACCCACCTGTTGTACATCAATTGCAAATCCTTTTTGAAGCAAAATAGCTACACTTTTAGTTTTTGTGAAAGTATCTGTGAGGTAGACCAGTCTCATCCAATCCTTCGTCAATATTTATTTTTTCCCATTAAATGAGTTTCTATAAGCAGTGCCTGCATATGCTAAGTTTACATTTTTTTTGCTTTCTTGCATTACTTTTACTGTACATTAGCTTCATCTTTTAATTTGTTTGGCCCATTTATCAATATTTTCACAGTTCCAATTCATTTTGTAGCCTATACCATTTAACAAACATATCTAATGATAAAGCTTTCTATATTTACCATATTTTTCGGAGTATAAAATACACCTTTTCCCCAGGGGTGAAATCTAAAAATTTTCACTACTGGTTCTGTGGGCGGGGCTTAATTAGTGGGTGGGGCTTGGTAGTCAGGTGATGGTGGGCATGGCTTGTTGGTCAGGTGGGCGTAACCAAGTCGATGTCACCTCTTTGCCCTTTTTTAACGTACAGAACACAACACAACACAACAGGCTCACCCACAATGTAAAAACAGCTGTGCTAGACCCAAGATGGCCTCTGCAACAAGCAAGAACTTCACACAGGCACAAAAAAACCCCAAAAACCAACTTTCACAGTTTACACACACACAACACAACACAACACAACAGGCTCACCCACAATGTAAAAGCAGCTGTGCTAGACCTAAAAAGGCCCCTGCAACAAGCAGGAACCTCACACAGTCACAAAAAAATCCAAAAAACCAACTTTCACAGCCAAACCCTTGTCCTCCAGAGCAGAAGTTTCCAACCTTGGCAACTTTTAAGACTTGTGGACTTCAACTCCCAGAATTCAACACACGACTTAAAGTTGCCAAGGTTGGAGACCCCTGTTCCAGAGGAGCCTTGCCATCTACTGGTGGACAAGTGCTAAGGCAGGACTTTCCTTCCTTCTTTCCTTCCTTCCTCCCTTTCCTTCTTTTTCCTTCCTTCCTTCCTTCCTCCCTCCCTTCCTTTTCCTTCCCTCTTCATTCTCCTTTCTTCTTCCTTCCTTGCTTTCCTTCTTCTTCCTTCCTTCCTTCCTTCCTCCCTCCCTTTCCTTCTTTTTCCTTCCTTCCTTCCTTCCTTCCTTCCTTCCTTCCATCCTTCCATCCATCCTTCCATCCTTCCTCCCTTTCCTTCTTCTTCCTTCCTTCCTTTCCATATTTCCTTTTTCTTTGTCTTTCCTCTTTCCCTTTCTCCTTTCCTGTCCCTTCTTGGACGCTCAAATGCAAAAGGGGAAACATTTCTCCTTTTGTTTTGTTTTCCTTTTAGTTTGTTTTGCTAGCCCTCTCCTTGTGCACCCCACCCCACCCCCATCCCGGGCTCCATTTTCACCGGCAAAGGCACGGCAGGCTGGTCCTTTGCCATTTCCATAGCTGCCCTGCAGGCCAGATTTAAGCACCCTGCGGGCCAGATCCGGCGCACGGGCCTTGTGTTTGACAGCCCTGCAATATAGCAAAGCCAGAACTGAAGATCGCATGCCAAAATTTCCTGGTTAACTTTCCCCAACCAGTTCTTCTCCACCCCTGGCCCCTGCTTGTCCCAATTATATTTGAGTAAATTATTTTTGCAACCGTCTTGCCTTCTTCTCCCAATGACCTTGAAGACTCCCGAGTGTCTCTTGAGAGGCCTGCTTCTTCCCGCTTCCTTCCCTCCAGAGTTCGCAGCAGGCTGACAGCCACAGAATGCGAAGCTCAAGGGTATCATGGCAGCTCTTGACAGCCCCTTATTGCACCTCGTGATGCGACTCCTCCGGAGTCTCAGTCTGCAACCCGTTTCCAAGCCCCCCCCAACTCCCCCTTGCTCTTGTTTCTCCTTAGGCTCCTCCCCCCGCATCATCCGTGTGAGCTACTCTTCTGTGAGTGAGGTTTGTCCGGGACTGCCACTCTTCTCCGCCGAGGGTTACCTGGACGATCAGCTCATCATTCGCTATGAAAGCCACACCAAGAAGATGCATCCTCGGGTACACTGGATAAATACGCTGGAGAAGGACGATCCCAAATTCTACAACAAGTACACCTGGATTTTGCAAGAAGACCAAGAAAACTTTCAGGAGGATGTGCAGATGCTCCAGAAACGCTATAACCAAAGTGGAGGTGAGTGAGCAGTGAGAGGGAAGTGGATGCTATCCTGCAAAAGGAAGGCGGTGGAGGGAAAAGCTCCATTTTCCTTACAGATCTTCCTGCCTTCCTCATGAATTGGCTCGATAGGTCCACAATCAGCTGGTTTCTCGTCCCTCCCTCCGTGTTGCCCCTTGTCTCCTCTCTCCCCATTGCATTGTAGGAGGTAATCTCTTTTCACCTGGCTTGTGTGGCTGCAAGGAACTGTGGAAAAATGGGTGTGTGTGGGAATTTATTTATTTTTATTTATTTATTTGTCAATCATATATAAGGACTTCCGGGGTTGCTGCCCCAGGACTTCCGGGGTTGCTGCGGACCATCGCTGACGGTCCTTTGAAGACCGCCAGCCCAGCTGCCTGTAAAGAGCCGTTTCGGAGGTTTGAAACGGCTCGAAAAAACTCTGACCCAAGAGGACGTCGTGAGGAGAGCCGGCGGCATAAGGTAGAGTCCCCTGTGAGACCCCCAGAGCATTTTTTGGCGTTTCTGGGGTGTTAACAGGGTGGGACTCCCTATTCAAGCCGCTGAAGCTCCGGACAGCTGGGAAACTCTGCAAACCGCAGAGCAAGATAGCGCGGCAACTTTCTTATCACCAAACAATAAAAGAAAAAGTTTTGGACTTCCTTTTAAACTGCAAGTATTTAAAGTTTTTTTCTGAAGTTTTTGGAGGATTAAAGCAATTTGGAACAGAAAAGGAAAGTGTGGGGGGGAAAAATGGCGTTTGCTTTTAGCGAAGAACAGCTGAAAGCGAAAGTAATTTGAGCTGTGTATCTGGTTACATTCTATTAGTTACAAATCCGGCTGGAAGGAAAAGCTTTTTTTTCTTTAAAAGAAAATAAAGAAAAAAAAAGTATCAATTGACTGTTTTAGACCTGACTGAATCTGGAGAATTTTTTGGGAAAAGTTGTTAGAATTTGTGGAAAAGGAAGAGCTGTAAAAGGCAAAATGGCAACAAAGCAAGCAGGGGGGGATTCCCCCACTCATAAGCAGAAGCAGCCTCAAACAGCGCAGTTGCAAACTCAGACAAAGGAAGAAAGCTATTATGACCGCATTATTAAAGAAATTCAAAGATCAGAGCAGGAGGTCAAAGGAATTGTTCAAGAGAAATATGAAGCAGTTAAACAAGATATTCAAACAGTGGTTAAAGGCCTGTCTGAGGTAGTGTTGCAGATTGATAAAAAAGTGGATAATCTTGCCTCAGAGATGGAGATCAAATTTAGAGCCTCTGATTCAAGAATGATGGAAATTGAAGAAGTTACACAAAAAATGCAAACTGAGATTACTATGATGCAATTTCGATCAATGGAATATGCTATTAGACTGAGAGGTGTAAAAGAGAATACCAGGGAAGATCTCAGGAAAATTTGTGCAGAGGCTTTGGCAGTTATGTTGAAAGTAGAACCAGATGTGGTTTTGTGTAAGATGGACAAGGCCTACAGAGTTAACTCTCGTGTGGCGGTACAAAGACAACTGCCTAGAGATGTGGTTATATACTTTACAGACAGAAGAATGAGAAATGAAATCTTGCAAAATTCCTTTGTTACAACAGTTCAAGTTGATGGAAGTGAGATTGGAGTTTTTAAAGAATTACCACCCAAAATGTTTTTTTTTTATTGAAAAAGTTTTTAAAAATTTTTTCATACATTTTCTCCCCCCTCCCCAACCACCCCCCGTGACTTCCCAGAGCAAATACAATTACAAGATAAAATACAGCTCAAATTCTCTAAGTTAAACTCCATTTCACACTTATCATAATTCTAATCATTAAACAAGTATATAAAAGGAAAGCAAGTCTTCTTTCTTCTTATTCCATCTAAATCAACAAAATTAATCTCCATGTCTCCATTTATAATTACAGCAGTTAATAAAACAATTAAGTATTACGTAATCACACCTATCATTACTCAATATAAGTAATTAATACTTTGCAAATTATTAAATCTATACGATCTAACAAGATATTTTATAACTTCTTTCATTTAAAACAGAGAAAAAAAGAACCCCCAACAACAAAGAAAAATAAAGAAACCCTCAATCAGAAAACCCCCCCCAAATTTAGAATAAAATACTATATAAAGTCTTCCGTCCTCCATTTTTAAACCATCAAGGTCCTGTTATAATTAAAACACTTAATAAAAAAAACAATAGTAATAAATTTTTAGTCAAAAAAAGAATATAACAATCAAACCTCTTATAAATTTATCAATACAGATAAAACATCATTTAGTAACTATATCAAACGTTTAAATTCATCATACTAGATTAAACCAGTTGCTAATCTTCTTGTCTTCACATCTTCCAACAGCGTATAGAATATCTTCATCATTTACGTCTACCCACCTAAATAGAAAGTTGCTTCTTTATAAAAAAAAACCCCGAGTGACTTTATAATTATATTTGTAATAATATCCATCAAATCCAGTCAAAAGTTAAATTAGTAGATTCATCAAACGTATTAGGGAAACCACCAAATCAGCTGCAATTGCTCTAGATCCATAGTCCTTTTGCCTTATATTTATTACCATCAAACAAGAAGCTCCAGTTTAGTATATTCAATAAAACTTCTAGATTTACAGTTAGATCCAGATTTATCACAGTCCTTAATAAAATATTCCAAATCCTTCAAGTCAGGGCATATTTCACAGCCCAACACACCAGCATTGCAGTGATCTGTTTATTCTTCTCAAAATATTCCATTACAGCTATAAATTGCCTCCTCATTGTTCATCACTTGGTTAACTGGCATTAAACTGCTGTCTGCTTTTTCTCCCCCCCCCCCCAAATTCAAAATCTTTAAACATTTAAACAATACTTTTTAAGGACCATCATCTCGTCAAGCAGGGTTATTTTCCATTTCTCCAGGCTTTCTTCTTTTCCTTTTTACGAACTTTCTTCTTAACTTTGATCTCTCTGCCTTTTTTAACTCCAGAAAAATTTTGCAGTTTTTGGGATTGGATATTATAAACTTTTTGCAGGAATGTAGCTTCTTCTGGAAACAGCTCTTCATCAACTTCCAGAGTCTCTTGCTCCTGCTCAGCCTTCATCTTTCTCTCCTCTGTAAGATCGGCTATGGTCTGTTGTTGTTTTTTTTCCTCTCCCAGCTCTTCATTCAATCCCCCACTGCTAGATTGCAACTCAGTATTTCCATGTATTTCATTGTTTCCAGCTTGAGAAGCCTGAAATATAGTATCAATTCTTTTCAATAAAGCAGAGGTAATTGAGCTCAAAGCTTCCTCAAAGTCAGACCATTGAGGGTTAAATAACCCTCCTTTACTTTCTTTGTTTTCAAAAAACCCAGCCATCTTGCCCCCCTTCTTCCTTCCCCTCCAGAAGGACGGGGGAAAAAAGAAGAAAGAAAAAAAAAGAATTTCAAAAAGAAAAAAGAAAAAAAAGACTTTTTAATTTATATTACTGCTTGAATTATTATTATTACATCCTTTCTTATTTCATCCACTTTTCAAAAAGGAGTTTTACGTTTCAAACAGGGGCTTATCAATAGTTGCTTTTAACTTTCACTTCTTCACGCCCCGTTGAAACTCAAACGCCATCTTGCTTTCACTTTCCAGTTAGGAGAAATCTTTTAAAAAAAGTAAATCCTTGGAGTTAAAAGAGAAAGAAAAAAAAATACTTGCTGTTTCCTTCGTGCAACTTGTGCTCTGCCATCTTAGTTCAAGAAGTATTTGTTTAAAGTTATTTAATGGGGTGGCCGCGGCATCTAGTTCTGACAGGGAAAAAGTTCCCCGTCAGAGGCATCCCAGGTCCGGAGCTTTGACAGGCTTCACGGGGAGCTCTCATCTTCGAGCACCAGATTATTGGCAAAACCTGGTGCTCTTAGGGAGCTCTACCCCACCCGTCTGCTCTCCTTCCCCCCTTCTTCCTGGGGGGAAGGATTCCAAACCGCAAGACAGCTGATTTTCGCTGTTCTTGCGATTCTACGAAGTCTGGGGCTGGCGCTTCACAAAGAAGCGTCTGGCGATGCCAGCGGCTCAACCGGAAGTCTCCACCCAAAATGTTAAGAGATAGAAAGGATTTTGGATTTTTGGTGGCAGAACTGAAAAGACAGAATATACCATTCAGGTGGGATGCGCCAATAGGTGTAATATTGAGGCTGCGAGGAGTGAGATACCACCTTAACACTATTGAAAAAGCAGAAGAATTTTATTATAACATTTTGAAAGCGGGCTCTCCTCCTCCACGCACATCTTCACCAATAGATAAGGAAGTTCAACTACAAGCTGGGATTGATCAAGAAACAGAAGCACAAATAAGGCAGTCGCAAAGGGAGGCAAGAGAGTCAATGGGAGCAGTAGGTGGTGTTGTGGTTGACCCTTTTGCACCATTTGAAGCTTCTCCTTTGGAAGAAATGTCTAAAACCATCACAGAGGAGGCGATGGCTCTTGAACTGACAACATCTAAAATGGAAGAGCAACGTATAACCAGAGCAATGTCTAAACAAATGAAGCAACAGCAGCAAGAATATATTAAGCCACAGCGTGAAAAAAGAACCAAAGATAAGCAGCAAGCTGAAGTCATGGGAGGAGCTAAACCGAAGATTGCTACCATAGGAGAGAATCTTCAACAATTGCTCTCAAAACTTCAGACAGGGTCAAATGGCACTTAAATTTTTGTCTTGGAATGTTAATGGACTGAACTCTCCACAAAAAAGAAGGAAGATATTTCATTATTTGAAACAATTTCACAATGATGTTATTTGCTTACAGGAGACGCATATAAAATTGCAAGATCAGAAATATTTGACAAATTCAAGATTGGGAACGCAATTTGTTGCTTCAAATTTGGAAAAGAAGAATGGGGTGGTGATATATATAAATAAAAGACTTGTAGCTAAAACTATAGAAATAGATAAAGATGGAAGATATATTGCAATTGAAATCATTACAGATAATGGACCAATTTTGTTGGTCGGAATATATGCTCCAAACCAGCAGCAGGAAAACTTTTATAAGTTGCTTCATTTAAAAATTTTGGAATGGAATTATTCAACTATTATAATTATGGGTGACTGGAATGGAGTAATCCAACCTAGAATGGATAAAAAAACTACGGCCAAAATAGGGAATAAATTACCACAAGCTTTTTTTGAACTGAAAGAGGATTTGGAATTGAAAGATATTTGGAGAGTTCGTAACCCAAATGAATGGGACTTTACTTTTTACTCAGACAGGCACAAATCCTTTTCCAGGATAGATTTTTTTCTCTTAACTTCTAACTTACTTTCTAAAGTAAAGAAAATAAAGATATTTCCTAGGACTTTGACTGACCACAGTCCGGTCTGGATGGAAATTGAGATGGGCAAAAGAGAAAGAAGATCCTGGAGAATAAATGAGAATTTATTTAGATATGAAAAAAATATAATTGAACTTAAAAAGCATCTAAAGGAGTTTTTTAAACTGAATTTGAATAAAGGTACCCCTATTGAAACAGTTTGGGACGCAGGTAAAGCATATATGCGGGGAGTACTAATTCAAATGAACTCTAAACACAGACAGAATCAACAGAAGAAAAGACTACAACTGGAATCTGAGATAAAAAAGAAAGAACAACAATTGATACAAAAACCAACAGATGGAAAATTGCAAATGGCTATAAAACTTTTGAAGGATCAATTTCAAATGCTTATAGCAGACCAAACGGCAACTAACTTACAATTTGCAAAGCATAGTACCTTTTCCAATGCTAACAAACCGGGCAGGTGGTTGGCGTATACTTTGAGGAAGCAAGCATCGACACGAATTATTGATAGTACTGAATATGCTGACAAAGAAGTTCATCAACAAGATCTAATTAAAAAAGCCTTTTTGGAATATTATACTAAGCTATATGCTAAAGATGATATACAGAATATTACTATAGATGAATATTTAGAAAACAAGAGAGTTTCAAAAATTTCAACGACTCAAAAGAAAAGTTTGGAACAATTGATAACAGTGGAGGAGATCAGTTTTGCTATAAAACAATTAAAAACAGCTAAAGCTCCAGGGACGGATGGCTTAACTGCAATTTATTATAAAACTTTACAAGAAGAAATGATTGAGCATCTTAAAGATTTATTTCGTAATATACAACTAGGAGGTAAGATACCTTCCTCATGGAAAACAGCTTTTGTTTCATTGATCCCGAAAGAAGAATCAGGTCCTAAGAAACCAGAAAATTACAGACCAATATCTTTATTAAACACAGACTATAAAATTTTTGCAAAAGTATTAGCCAACAGATTGATGCCAGTTATTCAAAAGATAATTCATCATGATCAAGCAGGATTTATTGAAGGCAGATATATGAAAGAGAATGTTAGGCAAGTTATAGACTTAATGGACTATCTAGATAAGAATAAACAGATCTCTGCAGTGCTGGTTTTTTTGGATGCGGAAAAAGCCTTTGATCGAGTGAATTGGAACTTTATAATTAAGACTTTGGAAAAAATGGATTTGGGGGAGCGGTTTGTACAAGTGATTGGTGCAATTTATCAAGAGCAAGGTGCGCAACTTATTATAAATGGATGTTTAACATCGAATTTCAATATACAAAAAGGCACCAGACAAGGTTGTCCATTATCCCCGCTATTATTTATTTTAACCTTAGAAGTCTTACTTAATGCAATACGGGACTCGAACTCTTTGACTGGAATAGCTATAAGGCAAGAGGATTATAGAACTAAGGCATTTGCAGATGATCTGGTTGTTACCCTATCACAACCTATGAATTCAATAATTCAGATGAAAAATATTATAGAAGATTATGGCATGGTATCTGGTTTTAGGCTGAACCAGAAGAAAACTAAAATGATTGTCAAAAATCTGACAGAGAGCAAAAAAAAGGAACTGGAAAGAATGGCAGGTTTTGAGATTGTCTCAAAGGTCAAATATTTAGGAGTACAAATCACAGATTCCAATGCTAAACTGTTTCAAAATAACTACGAGGTTCTGTGGCAAAAGATACAAAAAGATATGCAAAACTGGAGCTATCACTGCTTGGAAGAATATCAGCAGTAAAGATGAATGTTTTACCTAGACTTATCTTTTTATTTCAAATGATACTGGTGCTTAAATCCGACAAACCATTGCTAGAATGGCAAAAAGGACTGAATAAATTCATTTGGAATGATAAAAAACCAAGAGTCAAACTGAAAATAATGCAAGATACTCGTGAGAGAGGTGGTCTTAAACTCCCAAACCTTCGACTATATTATGAAGCAACTGCATTGATACAATTAAGTGATTGGTTTGGGAAAACTAAGATGGATTTGTTGAACATAGAAAGTCATGACCTTGTTTGGGGATGGCATGCATACCTATTTTATGATAACAAAGTGGACAAAGTGTTCAATAGTCATCTACTTAGAAATGCCTTGTTGAGAGTCTGGAGGAAGCACCGAATTAATTGGGATTATAAGATTCCGTTTTGGCTGGATCTTGCTGATACCATGTGGAATACAAATATTAAGTCACTCGGGGGTTTCTTATATAAAGAGTTACTTTATTTTGAAGAGGGCAGGTGGCGATTGAAGACTTTGGATATGCTGTTGGAAGAAGGGAAATCGTTGACTTGGTTGCAGTACAATCAATTACAGATGAGATGGAAAGAAGATCAACAAACTGGTTTAATGGAATATGAAGTAGAATTGGTTGAACAGATAAAGCGGACAGGTCCAATGCATATTAAGAGAGTTTATAATGTTTTGTTAGAAAGGGATTCAGAAAATGAGCTAGTTAAAGATTGTATGATTAAATGGGCACAAAATTTCTCTCAACCAGTTATGATGGAAACATGGGAAAAATATGGGTTCAGAATGTTAAATTTACACAGTCACAAAATTTATGAGAAAATTTTTATAAAATGTTTTATAGGTGGCATTTAGACCCCAAGAAATTGTCTTGTATGTACCCTAATGTGCAGCCAAAATGTTGGAGATGTGATTGTTTAGATGCTACATATTATCACATCTGGTGGACTTGCAGGAAAGTGAGGGCTTTTTGGATAAAAATCTGGTGGGTTATGCAAAATGTTTTAAAGAAAAAAATACAATTTTCTCCGCAATTTTTTCTATTGGGTATAGTTAAAGACTACACTGGGTGAAACTAAACTGATTTTGTATATGGTGACAGCAGCTAGGTTGTTGATTGCCCAACATTGGAAGAGTGATGTTTTACCGACTGTTGACCAATGGACTCAGAAGATGGCTGGATTGCAGAAATGGCAAAGGTTTCAGCTTTTTTAAAAGATCAGACGCATGAGAAGTATATACAGGAATGGAAATTATGGATTGAGTATGTACAGAATAAGTATCAGACTAGAAAATATTATATCGCTTTTAGTTGAGATGATTATGTTAGTATGTTAGTAAATATAGAAAAAAGATATGGAAGATTGAATAACATATATATTGTTTGGGAATATTAGCATTGCATATAATGGAAGTCAAGGGGGGGAGGGAAGAGGGAGGAGGGGGAGGGTTAGCGTGGGGATGGGATGGAATTATATATTGTTTTTATATGTATCTTATAATGTAGGGTTAGGGTGGGGGGGAAAAAGGGGGAAAATTTGTATTGGTAAAACTTTTTCAATAAAAAAAAATCATATATAAGAAAACAGATAAAAGTATAAACATGATTATGAATACATGAAATGGATATGAATAAAAAGGGACATTAGGCACGTTGGTGCGCTTATCACACGCCCTTTATAGACCTTTTAGGAATGGGGTGAGGTCAACAGTAGACAGTCTAAGGTTAACGTTTTGGGGGTTTGGGGAAGAAACCACAAAGTTAGGTAGTACATTCCAGGCATTGACCACACTGTTGCTGAAGTCATATTTTCTGCAATCGAGTTTGGAGCGGTTTACCTTGAGTTTGTATCTATTATATGCTTGTGTATTATTGTGGTGTTAAAGTAGTCATTGACAGGTAGGATGTTGTAGCAGATAATTTTATGTATTGTGCTTAGGTCAGACCAAAGGCGGTGGCATTCTAAGTTGCCTAACCCAAAATTTCAAGTCTGGTGCCATAAGGTATTCTATTGTGAGCAGAGGAGGACTCTTCTCGTAAAATATCTCTGGACTCTCTCAATTGTATTAATTGTATTAATTGTATTAATATCTGATATGCGGGTTCCAGATAGATGAGCTGTATTCGAGAATTGGTCTAGCAAATGTCTTGTATTTGCTAGTTAGTAGTGCAATATTACCAGAGAAGAAGCTACGCAAGATTAAGTTAACAACTCTTAGTGCCTTTTTGGCAATGTTGTTACATTGGGCTCTGGCACTTAGATCTTTAGAAATGAGTACTCCAAGGTCCTTGACAGAGTGAGGGTCGTCTACAAGGTCATGTCCATCTAGCTTGTATTTTATGTTCTGATTTTTTTTGCCAGTGTGTAAGACAGAGCATTTCTTAGATGAGATTTGAAGTTGCCACTTGTTTGACCAATCTGAAGGGTAGCAGCTGGTCCTAAAACCCTGCCTTGGGGAACACCACTGTTAACAGGTACAGGATTTTTTTTTTATTTATTTATTTATATGCCGCCCTTCTCCGGAGACTCAGGGCGGCTTACAGTGTGTTAACAGAGTGCTTCATATTTTGTTGCAGGAAAGCAGCTATTCATTTATGCAGGAGTCCAGAAATGCCATAAGATTTTAGTTTTAGAAGTAGTTTGTCGTGTACCACTGCATCAAAGGCTTTACAGAAGTCTACATAGATTGCATCTATTGCTTTGCCCTGATCGAGATGCGTAGTCCATATGTTTTTGCAGTGTAGTAGTTGCAGATTATAGGATAATTTTTTCCTGAAACCAAATTGTTTATTGGAGAGTAGGTTGTTAGTCTCTAGGTGGAGGGTAATGGATTGGTTAATGATAGATTCCGTGACTTTGCAGGTGACACAACATAAAGAGATTGGTCTGTAATTTTCAACTGGTTGAAAACTCTTCCTTGCTTTCTTGTCTCGGCAGTCACAGACTCTAGAGCCCCCGCAGTGAGCGGCTTTCCCCGATCTCCCAAGAGAGCTTTTCCTCCTTAACTCTGGTGATGCTTCTTTCAGGGTTTCACATTGTCCAGATGACGATCTTCTGTGAAATACAGGAAGACGGTAAAAGGAGCGGTCGCTGGAAATACGGCTACGACGGGCGGAATTTCCTCGAGTACGACATGGAGACCGCCATCTGGACCACAGCCGACAAGGAAGCTCAGGGAATCAAGCGGAAATGGGAGAGTGAACCTGCCATCACGTGGCGCTTCACGGACTACCTGGAAAGCACCTGCCTGGAGTGGCTGCAGAAGAACGACCGCTACGGATCAAAGTCGTTCTTGTGGAAAGGTACAGAGAAATGTCCAGGGAGAAAAGCGTGTGGGAGCTGCATCTGCTACTCCACACATAGCTTCGGTGATTTCAGGCCTTGTAAAGTTTTATCCTATTCATTGCTTGCCTGGCCTTTAGATGTTGGGGGCAGTTCATCACTGGAGGTTTTTAAAAAGAGACTGGACAGTCACTGGACTGAAATGGTACAGGTCACAGGTGTCAAATTCAAGGCCCAAGGGCCAGATCCAGCCTGGGGGTTTGTTAGATTTCACCCACAGGGCCACCCTGGAAACAGTGAAGGTGCCTCTGCCTGTGAAAAGGAGCTTGGAAGGGCAGCATGCAGCTCTCCTGAACTCCGTTTTCACTGGCAGAGGGTTGCAGGAGGCCGATGCAGCCAAAAACAGAGCTCAGGCACCACCGGCTCAGTAGTGAAATTCTACCGGTTCTGTCCGGCTTGTGTGTACTGGTGGCTGTGGCGGGTAGTTTGGCAAACCAGTAGCAGTGACAGCATGAGGCTCCGCCCACCCATCTGGACATCGTTATTTCCTGGTTTTTAACCATCTGCGCATGCGCAGAAGGTCAAAGATCAGATGTGACGTACGTGCGCGGAACGTGTAATTCTGAACCGGTAAGGAAGGTAAGTAGATTTCATCTCTGCACCGGTGTCCCCAACACAGGTGATGTTGAGCTGGCCACGCCCACCCTGGCCACGCCCACCCCAGACCCCAAGAACGAACGGTTGCAAGTCAAGAACTACCTGCATTTAATAAAGCGCTTTTATGTTTGTTTTTCTGGCGGAAAGAAACTGTTCAAAGCAACTTGGGTCTATTTGGTGACTCTTAGTTCTGGTTGCATGTGTAATAGGAATAGCACTTAGACTTACATACCGCTTCACAGTGCTTTACAGCCCTCTCTAAGTGGTTTACAGAGTCATCATATTGCCCCCAACAATCTGAGTCCTCATTTTACCCACCTCGGAAGGATGGGAGGCTGAGTCAACCTTGAGCCTGGTAAGATTTGAACTGCCAAATTGCAGGCAATTGGCAGTCAGCAGAAGTGGCCTGCAGTACTGCACTCTAACCACTGCGCCACCGCAGCTCATGATGCACAAGTCATGATGATTTCTGGGGAGACTCGGTTTTGATCCTAAACCTCTTTTTTTTTCAGAGCGTCCAGTGGTGGTGATGAGCAGCAGGACGGAGGCCGAGGATGGGATGGAGACGCACATCTGCCGAATCCATGGCTTCCACCCCAAGGAGATCGATGCCTCCTGGAGGAGGGACGGGGAGGTCTGGGAGGAGGAAACCTTCCGTGGGTTTCTGGCCCCCAACATGGATGGAACCTACTACTACTGGATCAGCATTCAGATCGATCCCAAAGAGAGAGACCGCTATCGTTGCCACGTGGGGCATGACAGCTTGCCGGAGCCTCTGGACTTGGAATTGAAGGGTGAGAAGCTGCAGGGAGGGAAAAGCTGGGCTGTTTTTCCAACTGGAAGATTGTGGGAAAGAAATTGCGCCCAGATATTACTTTATTTTACCATTGTTTCCTTTTATGGTTTGTGGATGTTCATTGAAAAGTCCACGCAACTTCCATGGAATTAATGTACGTACGCTCAGATAAACCTATCTTATGTATCAGCCAGCCGTTGAATATTTAACCATACCATTCCATGAAGAATGTTCCATGCGTGAGATAAGCTGACTCAAAATTATTAGGATATTTGGGTTAAAAATTTGAAGATCACCTTGACCCTGGATGAGCTTATCTGCTGTTCTGCCCCAGCTACGGACCTCAAAGAACACAGCACACACAAAGTCCATTCAAACCGTTTACTGAATAAACCAGTCTTTTACAACAACGGCTGTTAATTAATTGCATTAACAGCCGCCAAGAATTCAAAGAATAATAACTGAAAACTTACTATGGTTGGCAGAATGCCCAGAAGCAATTTGCAGAAAGCTAATAAGATAAGCAAGACAAGATGAAGGAGAATGAACTAAGTTTTCCTTGCAAATTGCTTCAGTCGGCCTTCCTCCTTAAATAGGCTAAGGGAATGGCCAATTAGCCCCAAGGCTTACTCTCGAGAAGACCTCCTCCTGAGGAGCCACTCCTGCATTTTGGCAGCTCTGCGTGCCCGTGCATTGAGAAGAGGCTCCTCCTCTTCATCCTCTTCACTTATGGGAGCTTCTGGAGGTTCTGACGGCCCTGGCTGAATCCCCGCCTCTGGCACCACATCTTCTCCAGCCGCCTCATTGTCTGACTCGAGTGCCACCTGCACAGGCTGCTGGCGCAGCAGCACACCAGCCTCCTCGCTGTTTCCCTTTTTCTTTTTTTGCACGCCAAGATTTTATTTCTTCATTCTCATTGTCGGTGTTGGACGTTTTTTGGTTTTTCTGTTTTGTATTTTATTCTTGTTAATAAATGAAAATTCATATATTAAAAACAAAGATTCTGCTTGCTGCTTTCCTGCAAACCCAATCTTTCCAAAGCAAGAAACCCCTTTTCCAACCCTTTAGCTAAAGTTGCCATTCAGAGTGAATAGACAGTAGAATATGTGGAAAAAAATGTTCATCTCTTATGACGTAAAGACATCTGACATTTCTTAACTTGGCAGATCTCTTATTTTTCACACACTCTGAGATCTTTTCGCTCAATAAGCAGATATTTTGTGGTTCCCATTGAGTGATTTGCTCTTTCTCCCAATCCAGTTCCAGGATCCAGTTTTAACCTGTGGCCTATCATCGGCGGTGTTGTGGGTGTCATCGCGGCATGTGGAGTTGCTGGGATCTTCCTATTTCTCAGTAAGTATCCTATTCTGGGTGATTGAAAGAGGATGGGGGATTCCTCCCATGTGTCTTCCTTTGGAGAGCTAGCTAGCTTGTTTGCTTACTTGCTGCTTGCATGTTTGTTTCTTTATTCATTTATTTATTCCCTCCCTTTATTCTTTTCACAAATAACTCAAGACAGTAAACATATCCAGTACACCTTCCTCCTATTTTTTTCTCCATCACAACAACCCTGTGAGGTGGGTTGGCCTGAAAGAAAGTGACTGAGCCAAGGTCTCCTAGCTGATTTTCACGGCCAAGGCGGGACTTGAATTCACGTATGGTCTTCTGCTTTCGAGCCTGGTGCCTTAACCACCGGACCAAACTGGCGGCGGCTTCTTCTCCTTCTCCTTCTCCTTCTCCTTCTCCTTCTCCTCCTTCTTCTTGGCTTTCTTCTTCCCTGTTTTTTCCCAGCCCCCTTGGGGAGCATCTGAGATCTCATCTTGCTGGAACTCCAGCCTCAATTCAGTTGGGTCTGTGGTTCGGACAGTTCAGTCTTCTTCTGTGGGATCTAGGACAACTCGCCATGGCCAACTTCCCGTGGGACAAGAGTTACAGTAAAATTGAAGAAATGGAGGGATAGAATCATTAAAGAAAAGATGCCAAGGGAGGGACAAAATGAAAGGCGAATGACAATTATTTTAAATAATTAAATAGAATTGTTGAATTGTCCTGTGGTGGGTTGGCCATGGCGGGTTATCCTGCAGCGAGGTGGCTGTGGTGATTTGGCTGCAGCAAATGGACTGTGGCAAGATGGCCGCAGCGAGTTGGCCCATTCTGTTCAAAGTGAGCTCACTGAAGCTGATGCCTTCCTGTCATCGATTGGCTTCTCTTGTGGTTTTCCCTTAACAAGGTTTTCTTCTGCTTCTTGTCTCTCTTTTTACAACCTAGAATTCAAGAAAAAAGGTGATGAGCCAAGGAATGAAACTACTCGTGAGTAGAAATATTACAAATGTTTGACTTTTATGTTTTGCATCTGAGAATCAAGTCAGGCTGTGTCTTGAGAGCAAACACTAGCCAAGGTGTCAGTGAGAATGATGGGCAGGTAGGGTAGAGGGACAGTCCAGGTTCAAAATTTTCTCAGAGGGACATAAAAGTATTACGGGCTGCTTGGAGCCCCTCGGGTAGGTTGATTTCTTTATTAGATTTTTATAAGTAACATCTCCGACAAGCCTTCCTCCTCCTATTTTCTCAAGAACAACAACTCTGTGAGGTGGGTTGGGCTGAAAGAGAGTGACTGGCCCAAGGTCACCTAGCTGACTTTCATGGCTAAGGTGAGACTTGAACTCACGTATGGTCTTCCGCTTTCTAACCTGGTGCCTTAACCACTGGACCAAACTGGCTCGCTTCGTCTTCTTCTGGGCTTTCTTCTTCCCTGTTTTTGCCAGCCCTCTTGGGGAACAACTGAGATCTTAGCCTCTTGCCGGAACTCCAGCCTCAATTCAGTTGGGTCTGTGGTTCGGACAGGCCAGTCTCTCTCTCTCTTTTTTTAAAAATTTGATTTATATGCCGCCCTTCTCCGGAGATTCAGGGCGGCTTACAATGCGTTAAGCAATAGCCTTCATACTTTTACATATTTATACAAAGTCAGCTTATTGCCCCCACAATCTGGGTCCTCATTTCACCTACCTTAGAAAGGATGGAAGGCTGACTCAACCTTGAGCCTGGGGAGATTTGAACTTGCAGTAATTGCAAGCAGCTGAATGTTAATCAGTGCCTTAGTCAACTGCGCCACTCAGGCCCGCCAACTCTTCTTCTGAGTTGGGAAGAGGCATCACAGATCTATCTCTTTCAAAGCCTTTGGTCAAAGAGAAGGGTTTCAATGAAAACATTCCTAATCTCCCAGTTGCTGCTGCTGCTTTCCCCATTTCCCTTCCATCCAGGGGAATGATCCATTGATCATTGATAGTCCAGTAATTGTCTTTGTATCAAAGCAAATATCCTGGGATCCTTCATCCTAAGCAATGAGTGCTTGGATGATATTTGGTAGGCCTGTTTCCATGCGCTGAGTGAGGTCGGCATGCTTTAGTTCCTGGTGCATCAGCAGTGTCTTTTGGTGGGATCCAAGAAGTGGGCTGTCTCTCTTCCTCTCTTTGGAACAGCATAACACCCCCTCACCAAGATTCAATTTGTCCCAAACAGGGGTGAAATGCTCCCAGTTCAGACCGGATCACCCGATCCGGTAGCGATGGAGGCGGGTGGTTCGGAAAACCGGTAGCAAAAATCCCTGCCCCCCACCCCCCTGCACAGCTGAGCCACACAATCATCAGAGGCTGTTTCTTTTAATTTTTAAAAGCATTTTTTTTCTACAACCTCTTCGGCTGAAAAAATGCTTTTAAAATTAAAAAAAAAGCCTCTGATGATCGCGCGGCTCAGCTGGGATCGTCAGAGCCTTTCGAAAGCATTTTTTTTACAACTTCTTCGCCAAAGAGGTTGTATAAAAAATGGTTTAAAAAAAATTTTTTCCACGCACACCCATTCATATTACCTCACCACCACCACCAAGCCACGCCCACAGAACTGGTAGTAACAAATTTTAGATTTCACCACTGATCCCAAACCTGCCTTCCATTTGGAGCGGGGCTGTCAAACTCCCAGCCCATGGGCTGAATGTGTCACATGCTGGCCACACCCACACCCGGTTTAGCGAAGGGGGAAAAGTTCCAATACGTCATTTGACACCGCTGTGACATGAGTTTGACACCCCTGCATTAGAGGGTATTAAACTATATTTTCCCCCAAGCCTTGGGAGCCTCTTTTTGAGTCACCAGCTTTTGTGAAATGCATCTTTTGAAGTGGGGTCCTGGACAACTCGCTGCGGCCAACTCGCCATGGCCAACTTCCCATGGAACAACTCGCCATGGCCAACTTCCCGTGGGATAAGAGCAGGGGTGAAATGCTCCTGGTTCAGACCGGCTCGGGCGAGTAGGTAGCGATGACGGCGGGCAGTTCGGAGAACCTGTAGCAAAAATCCCTGCCCCCGCCCCCCATGCCCAGCCAAGCTGTGCGATCATCAGAGCCTTTTTTTTCTTTTAAATGGCTCTGAGGATCCAAGCTCTGACGATCCCAGCTGAGTTGCCTGCCGATCAGGCAACTCAGCTGGGATCGTCAGAGCCTCATGAAAGCATTTTTTAACATGGTTTTACATGTAAAAAATTGTTTTAAAAGTAAAAAAATAATTGGCCACGCCCACCCAGTCACATTACCCCACCACTACCACCATCACCACGGCACGCCCACAGAACCGGTAGTAACAAATTTTAGATTTCACCCCTGGATAAGAGTTACAGTAAAATCGAAGAAATGGAGGAATAGAATCATTAAAGAAAGGATGCCAAGGGACGGACAAAATGAAAGGCGAATGACAAAAACTAAAATCATTTTTAAATTATTTGAAGTAATTCAATTGGATTGTTGAATTGTCCTGTGGCGAGTTGACCGTGGTGATTTGGCTGTGTTCTGTCCCCGTCTCACACACGCACCCAAACAGCCAGCCGGGGGTTAAATAACTTTTCAAACACCCAATGTCAGTTATCAGAAACTTGGCAGCAACTCCGTAGCTGCCTGCCAAGAACTTTACTCCAAGAAGGAGGGGTTGCTCCTCCACCAGATAACACAAACAAAATACACACAGTTTAAACAGTCCAGTTTGTAAATTAAATCCACAGCAGATTGAGGCATTGTTTTCCGGAGGTGCAAAGTGACTTGCCAGAAGTTTCAGCTTTGTCCGTCACAGAGTCTGACTGGCGACCACACTCCCTTATATAGCCTGTGGGGTGTGGTCCAGTGACTCAGCTTAATCTCTGGCACATCTCCTCTTCTGCTGCGTACGTTTGTCTCGACGACGCGTGGATCCAGCCACAACTTATCTCCGTCATCGCTATCCGACTGATCGAAGACACCTGGCTCCTGGCCAATCTCTTCTCCTTCGGCAGACACCTGAGGCATTGCCAGAGAGGAGGGTCCTGGAGAGGGAGGCCTGGCCGACTCCTCTCCTTCATGTTCGGAGCCTTCTTCCTCTGATAAGAGGAGCTCGGGGGTCGGAGCCACAACAGGCTGCGGAAAATTGACTGTGGCAAGATGGCCGTGGCGAGTTGGTTTAGCGAGTTGTTCCATTCCATTCAAAGTGAGCTCATTAAAGCTGATGCCTTCCTGTCGTTGATTGGCTCCTAACAAGGTTTTCTCCCTCTTCTTATCTCTCTTTATACAACCTAGGGTTCAGGAAAGGAGATGATGAGTCAAGGAATGACCCTTCTTGTGAGTAGAATTATTACAAATGTTTGATTTTTATGTTTTGCATCTGAGAATCAAGTCAGGCTGTGACTTGACAGCAAACACGAGCAAAGATGTCAGAGGGAATGATGGGCAGGTAGGGTAGGGGGGACAATCCAGGTTCAAAATTTTCTCAGAGGGACATAAAAGTATTATGAGCTGCTTGGAGCCTCTCTAGATTTGTTTCTTTATTATTACCATTACTATTTACAGTGGTGAAATGTAAAATTTATTACTACCGGTTCTGTGGGCGTGGCTTGGTGGGGGGAGGGTAATATGAGTGAGTGGGCGTGGGCAGCTTTTTTTTTTTTCCTTTTAAAACCATTTTTTCTTGTAAAAAAATATGCTTTAAAAAGCCTCTGACGAGCACAGCTGACTTACCTGACCAGCGGAGGCTTTTTCTTTTTTTTTAACCTCTGGCGATCCCAGCTGAGTTGTTTGATTGGCAGAGGCTTTTTTTCTTTTAAAAACATTTTTTTCTACTTTTTTCTACAGAGGTTTTTAAAATGCTTTTAAAAGCCTCTGACAATCCCAGCTGAGCCGCGCGATCATCAGAGGCTTTTTTTTTT
>WNWU01000207.1:0-28432 GCA_012654045.1 Ptyas mucosa
GTGCATGTCCAACTCAGGGAATGGAGGTGATATTGACAACCAAAGTATACAAATACATACTTGGAAAAGAGAGCAAGAAAGGACAGTCCAAAAAGCCAACCTTCTCCCCACCCATTTCCTCATCTGAGATCCTGGTTTAGTGGCCATGAAAGCCACAACCACAGTGATGGTTTTGGCCAGTACACTAGAAATGGCTACTGAGAAAGTGATGCCAAACATTGATTGTCGGAAAAGGCAGGTCACTTTGCCAGGTTGGCTGAAGAAGCAGAAAGAGGAGAGAAAACAGAGCTGAAGAGAGACAAGGAGGGTGTAGGTTAAGGACCGGTTATTGGCTTTGACAATGGGAGTATCCCTGTACTTAATAAAAGTTCCAAGTACCCAAGATGTCAAAAAGAAGAAACAAAGAGCTGCTGAGGCTAAACTGATTCCTAAAGTTTCTTCAAAGGTTGGAAACACAACCGGTTTCAGGATACAGCCTTTCTTTTCTTTATTTGGATAATGATCTTCTGGACATTCAAAACAGTCATTCATATCTGGAAGAAAAGGCAAGGAATTTGTCATCTAGGCATTCCATATTATTGAAACTCACTTTATTAATCTTATGCATCCAAAAGTAGTATATTAAAGTTTGCTAAAACCCTACCATTTTGATTTGAAATCTTCCCTTCTGGGCATGGAACACAGTCATAGCAGCAGAACTGATCTCCCTCAGTCCCCTTCTTCCAGGATCCAGGGAAACAAGGGTCATTGCATCGAGAAAGTGGAGGGATCTGGCAATAAGAATAAAAGGTTTTGAAAAGGAGGGTTTTAAAAAGAGTTTCTGATTTTTCTGCTTAATGGAATGAAATTATTATTGCCTTCCAAAATGCATCTTTTTTTTAAAGTTTTTTTATTTTTTAAAAAAACAAACATAAAGCACATCTTTTCTAAAACGAAGCATTGATCTGGTCGCAAATTAGTACAAATCACTAACAAATCTTAACTTCCAATTAACACAACTTAATATTTTACTCAGTTATTTCTCTAAATTCTATCAATTTAACTATGCCCTTATCCCAAAAACCCGTTACTTAAATCTTAAATCCTAACCAAATATCATTCCATTTTTCTCTTCCTTTTTGCTTAGATGATATGTTTCAAAAATATAAATCATTACAGTTATTGTAAACATTTAGAAAATAATTTAATATTACTCCCAATATAATCATCTTCATTACTTTACTGTTAATCCTAACACAATCATTTCTACTATTCCCAAATGCATCTTGAATTCCCATCTTTTTTGGATTATAAGATGCACCTAAATTTACAGGTGGAAAACAAGAATAAAATAGTTTTTGAGTTCCGCGTATCAGATTTTTGCCCTCCCTGGCCCCCAGGAGCACTCTGCAGTGCTCCACAAGGCCTGTTTTCATGAAAAATGGACCAATTTTGGGGCACCCAAGTTCTCTGTGCATTATGAGCCGAGGTGGCACAGTGGTTAGAGTGGAGTACTGCAGCTACTTCAGCTGACTGCTAGGTCAGCAGATCAGCGGATCAAATATAATTGGCTCAAGGTTGACTCAGCCTTCCATCTTTCCAAGGAGGGTAAAATGAGGACCCAGATTGTTGGGGGCAATATGCTATTTAGTATACTGTCTTTCGTGTAAGCCACCCAGAGTCCTCGGAGAGTGGGCGACATAAAAATATGAATAGTAATCATCATCATCATCATCATCATTGACCACCTGATCAGTGGGTGCAGCAAAATTTCACAAACTGACTACCTACAACGCCATGACCGTGTTGCTAAGATCATTCAGTGGAAATTGTGCCAGAAGTTTGGATTTGAGTACAGCAAAAACCACTGGGAACATCAGGTTGAGAAAGTTTTAGAGAATGAGAAACTCAAGATCTTGTGGGACTTTAGGATTCAGACCGACAGACACCTGATCCACAACACACTTGACATAACAATAGTTGAAAAGAAAAAAGTATGGTTCATGGACATTGAAATCCCTGGTGATGCACGGATTGAAGATAAGCAGCAAGAAAAAAATCACAAAGTACCAGGACTTGCAAATTGAAGTTGAGCGACTGTGGAAAAATAAATCGTGTGTTGTCCCGATTGTAATTGGAGCCCTTGGAGCAATACCCAAAGGGCTACCCCGCTATTTAGAAATTCTAAATTTACCGGACTTGAACATTTTGACTCTACAAAAAACCACCTTACTCGGAACAGCTTACATCCTCCGATGATACCTTAACAGTTCCTAGGTCAGTGATGGCTAACCTTTTTGCCATAGCGTGCCAAAAGTGGGGGGAGCACGGTGGGGTCACACGCCCGTGTGCCCACATCCATAATTCTATGCGCCCTGCCCCTGTGCTCTCCTCGCTTTTGGCACGTGATGGCACGGTGGGCCCAGAAGGCCTGTTTTTTTGCTCTCCCCAGGCTCCAGAGCCTTTTTAGGAGCGTGGGGAAGGCAAAAACGGCCTTCTCCACCCCCCTAGAGGCCCTCCAGAGGCCGGAAACAGTGTGTTTCCTGACTTCTGGTGGGCCCAGAAGGCCCAAATATCAGCTGGCTGGTGCAGGCATGCGTGCTGGAGCTGAGCTCGTGTGCCCACCGATATGGTTCCGCGTGCCCTCTGTGGCACCCGTGCCATAGGTTCGCCATCACGGTCCTAGGTCCTTGGTTAGGACTCGAGCTGCTGAGCTATTAACCAGCCTCAAAGGCTGTGAATCTCACTAAAGATTAAATAATAATAATCATCATCATCATATTTTCATCCTCCCAGGCCCCCAGAAGTACTCTGCAGTATGCGAGGCCCATTTTCATATTTTAAGTTTGCCTTGAATAAAATAAAATAAAAAGATTTTTTAAAAAAGCATGGCTCGTTAAATGCCTCCATACCTGGTTAAAAGTTGGGTGCCAGACAATCCCATCGTCATCAATGAATAATTCCTTTCCTTTTGTAGCACTGGGATCTATCTTTCCAACTCTAATTCTCTGAAAGGATCTATTTGAAAAAGTGATCAAGTTGATGATGTCGAATCCACCTGTTGCTTCCCCTTTCTCATTCAGGAACACTCTCTCCCCAGCTGAGTTATTAAAAGAAATGCCATGAAGAAATGAATGGAGCTATTTGAAAAAGAATGAAAGACAGAAAGAGTTGAAAGCATGATGATAGAGAGGAGGCCATCATATTCAAGTTTCATTTCCATTCCTATAATAATTGCTAAATATGTACACTTATAAATTTAATACTTGACACTGCATGCAAATGTAAATATGAAGGTGGTTATTAAGGTGGTATTGTTAAAGAAAGATAAAAAACAACAATGAACCAAATCAAAATGAATATAGGCCAGGGGTGGGCAACTGTGGCCCTTTTACAACCTGTGGACTTCAACTCCCAGAATTCCTGAGCCAGCTTGGCTGTCTCAGGAATTCTGGGAGTTAAAGTCCACAGGTTGTAAAAGGGCCACAGTTGCCCATCCCTGATATAGGCTATTGGAATTATACCAATTCCTATGATTTAGGCCCACTAATTAAATAAGTTGGACCATAAAGTTGGACCATAAGGAAGGCTGAGCCACAAAAGATTGAGACCTTTGAACTATGGTGCTGGAGAAGATTCCTGAGAGTCCCTTGGACTGCAAGGTGATCAAACCAGTCAGTCCTAGAGCAGATCAACCCTGACTTCTCTTTAGAAGACCAGATCCTGAAGATGAAACTGAAATACTTTGGCCACCTAATGAGAAAAAAAGGACTCACTGGAGAAGAAACTAATACTGGGAACGATTGAGGGGAAAAGAGGAAGGGCACGACAGAGAATGAGGTGGCTGGATGGAGTAACTGAAGCAGTTGGTGTGAGCTTAAATGGATTCCAGTGGATGGTAAAGGACAGGAAGGAACATTGTCCATATGGTCGTGATGGGTCAGACACGACTTCACAACTAACAACAACAATTAAATAAGTAATTATATCTAGAGCATATCTAACCTTTCATCAATTGTAAAAAGCTATTTGATAGTCTGAAATCCCTTAGTCAGAACATCAAAATCTGAGATTCAAGTACTCTTCAATAGATAGATGAGAGATAGTGATCATTGCAAACATTGTTTCATACTATTCATGCCACATATAAGAAGGACCACCCCTTCATTCCTCTAAATATCCGATAGAGACAGAAGACTCACTGTGGAACATATTAAAAGTTCATGAGCCACACAGAAGTATCTTGAAAAATTGATTATTTTTGGAACAGACAATGAAAAGTAATTTAAATTATCATTCTTATTATTCTCATTCTTATTATAAGATGATTTCCTAAATAATTATGACATAATTATAGAGACATAATCCATGATTTATATGGTAGGTTCCCATTGAATAGAATAATAGGAACCTGTTTTTCTGTATCTATTCCATACAGAACAGAATAAAAGAGTTGGAAGGGACTTTGGAGGTCTTCTAGATCAACCCCCTGTTTAAGGATGAAACCCTATACCATTTCTGGTTGTGCAAGCTCATCAAAAAAATCTTCAGTGATGAAACACCCGGAACCTCTTCAACAAATTAATTTTTCCTCACTGACAGGAAATTCCTCCTTATTTCTAGATTGTTTTTCATACTTAACTTGATTCCACGTGCAGAAAATATTAAGATTTTCCACAGTCATTTCAAAACACATTTCTACATGAAGCACAAAGCTTCTCATTGAAATAAAAGAAGTGTCCAATGCAGAGAGAATACCTGCCAAGCCTGGAAATCTGGATGGTCAGTTTCTTTACTCATCATAGTTTTTTTAATGTTATATCTCAGCATCAGTAGTGCTCGCAAAGCATGAGCCACAGCATAAACAGCATTGCAGATACTGTAGCTTTGACCGGTCATTTCCATTTCAAAGACAGGCCCAGGAAGATCCTCTAGCTTCATCTCCCCAGTGCATTTTCTATTCTGGATTTCTTGCAATTCTGGTTTTGAAAATGAACACTCAAACGATTGTTCCCAAACATCCTGCAAAAAACCATTTCTGGAGACTGAAAGAGGGTTTACGGTCTGAATAAATTCCTCGAAACCTGCAACATCCGTTGAATGGACATTGAAGGAAATAGCCCCATGGAACATCTGGAGGTCCCAACGGATTTGAAATCCTGATAGTACAAAATCAATCTGCGCAGTCATGATCCACACGTTTCTAAATAAGGCAATTTCCTTGCTTTCCGGATCCACCAGAAACGTGGCAATTCTTAGCCACATTATTGTCAATGATTCTCCATAGACAAGAAAGGCATTCGCTTTGCTGTTCATCATATTGATGGAAATAATTTCAATTGTTTGAAAAGATTCTTGACAATATTCCAAGTGGACTAGTTGGGAAAGCCTTTGTATGAATGATGAACATATTCCATTCTGAGAAAGTAAGGGCTGCATTTTCTGTAAGAAATTTTCTCCACTGTTGTTATCAACAGCAAAAATCCCAATCCATGTCCACCTGAAATGGTGAAGCAGTTGGATAATCCCAATGTACTGATGGTCTTCTTTGGGGACCATGAAATAAAGTGAAGAGAGTTTACTGGTCTGGAATTCCTCTTGGGCCAATGAGCCATATGTCAGCTAAAAGAAAATGGAGTAGGATTCTGTTCAATTATTAAATCAAATATAATTTTTGTAAAATATATTCAAGAAATCTTTTAAATATAAATATAGAAAGGAATTTTTTGGCATTCCCTTCAAACACACAGAAGAGATTGATTGTTTAACTAGGAGCAAAGAGTACTGCATTCAAATCTTCCCTCAGGTGTGGAATGTTTCTGAATACTAACTTCCAGTAATTTGTCTTGTAGTTTCAAAGAAGAGTGCTAAGTAGTAGCTTTTAAGCCATGCAGAACAAATTCACACAAACCTCGGCCTAATCTTTAATGCTCATTAATTATTCCATCCCAACCACAATAATATATAGAATTATTCTTCTTAACCCCATTACAGCTTACTTGTGGAGTCTTGAAGAATTCTATAAGTTCAGCTACATAAGATGATGTATCAAAATCCAATCCTCCAATGATACCCATGAGATTCTTCTGGCTATCGCATTTGTAGTTAGGGACAAATTCCTGGGATTTGAAAAGCAGGTCCAGAGTGGTGCGATAGGTCATCCTTGGGTTGTTGTAACCATCATAGATGTGGAACCCAAGAGTGACATTAGGTAAGATCTGGCCGTCCTCATTGATCTCCTTCACAGCAAAGGCCAAGGCAAGGGCATGTTGATAAAATTTGGTGAATACACTGCAAAGAATTTAAATACCCCACTTGGAAAAGTAAGTTGACCATTCTCATAAGGTGGCATCCTTTCTGTATGAATAACAAACATTTCTATCTCTGATAGTAATAAAAAGATAATTGTCTTTCTACAATTCTTAATAATTTCTACAGGGAGGTCCTTGGTGGTGTCTGAACTTGGCTGTTTTCTTACAGATGTTTCATTACCCAAAGTAAGTAACATCATCACTACTTAGCACTGATGTTGTACCCAGCTTGGACAATGAAATGTCTGCAACAGGAGTGTCAAACTCATCAGGCTGGATGCATGATGCGCTGGCCATGCTCATCCCCATTTTAGCGAAGGGGGAAAAAGTTGAAACATGTCACAGCATGACAGTATGAGTTTGACACCCTTGATCCCCTGAACCAGGTTTTCAACCCTGTGATATCAAAAACAAAAAAAACCCCTCCTTTATTGCTAATTCCTAAATTCAAATTTACTTCATACACAGTATTTCCATGACTTGCAACTAATATATACTGCAACAAATATTAGCAGTGACTTTTTCAAAGTATTATATCTATTTTCTTTGAATTTTTTAGAAAATGTTTAAAATTGTGTGAAGAAGATTATTTCTTCTGCCAGAACCAGATGCGATAGAAAGACACAGAAATCACAGATTACATTAAAAGTGCAATACATTTATGCACAAACAGCTTTTACTCATATAAAGGCTTTTTGGAGATCTGGCTAAGATTAGATAAAGAAAAAAAATCCTTACATTGGCATGTCATAAGGTATTATAGCAGGGTTTTCATTAAATTTACTTTCAACAAAGTGGTAAACAAGATGAGACACCATCCCACCAATGATGAAGTCTCCAGGCTGGTACCACTCATGTGGAACAAGGAAAGCATCACTTGCAGGGCAGCTCAGAGTAACTACTCTATGCACCAAAAGCATCAGAAGAAACATCTTGATGCTTTTGTTATTGTGAAAAAAAAATTTCTTTCATCCTACCCACAGGGAAGCATATATAATCCAAGACTTCATCTAAAGATTGATCTAAAGATTATATCTGAGAACGCATCTGAATATCAATCATTTTCTTTTTAAAGATCCATGAGAGTACACATTTTTATCTTGAATATCACAATAATTTGAACTGATAGTCTGGCAGAAGAGAACAAAGGGTGGAAACCTGAAGCAATAAATATGACAGAGAGATTATTACTCCTTGTACCAAACTCCTTGTGATTTAAGAGTTACTTTACAGCCAAACAAAAACCTTACATTATTGTTGAATTAAAATGTCCTTTTGAGCATCCTTTGATTTTTTGGCCTAGCTGAGAAAACACAGTGATTCCTCTAGGAGATAATTATTTTGTTTTGATGAGATGATAATTGGCTAATAGTTCAACTATTTGTTAAAATAAACTAATGCCAACAAAAGTTTCATAAGGGAGATTTGCAATATAATGTATATTGAATTTCAATTGAAGAAATAAAAATAGTGTTTTTTTCAAGGTACCATGTTTATTTTCTACCAATTTTTCACAAAATAGAGTATGAACATATTCCATAACAACAATATCAGAATATCATTTTTTTTCTCTTTCAGCAATACAAGATGATGTAAAAAAAAAACCCAGTACTCCAATGATGGCTATGAGATTTATTTATTTTTATTTATTTTATTCGGCTTATATGCCGCCCTATCTCACAATGGACTCAGGGCGGCTCACAATAATAAAAACACAAGCCACAATACAAAATAAAGTCTAAAATCTAAAAAATTTAAAATTTAACCCTTAAAACCCCCATCATCAGTCCAGGTTGAGGGATTTGAAAAGTCAAGTTTTTAATTCACGGCGGAAGGTGCGAAGGTCAGGCGCTAATCGGAGCTCCAAGGGGAGTTGATTCCAGAGGGTGGGTGCACCCACCGAGAAGGCTCTACCCCTGGGGGCCGCCAGCCGCCACTGTCTAGCCGACGGCACCCTGAGCAGGCCCTCTTTATGGGCGCGAACCGGGCGATGGGATATCATTGCTGGCTGTAAGTGGTCCGCCAAATAACCTGGTCCTAAGCCATGTAGGGCTTTATAGGTCATCACCAGCACCTTGAATCTCACCTGGAGGGCAACCGGTAACCAATGCAAACCACGCAGGAGGGGTGTAACATGGGAGTATCGGGATTCTCCCATCACAACCCGTGCGGCTGCATTTTGCACCAGCTGAAGCCTCCGAGTGGTCCTCAAGGGCAGCCCTATGTAGAGAGCATTGCAGTAGTCAATCCGTGAGGTGACCAGCGCATGAGTAACTGTGTGTAGTGCATCTTGGTCCAAGTAAGGACTCAACTGGCGCACCAGACGTATCTGGGCGAATGCCCCCCTGGTCACGGTCATTATCTGGTCTTCTAAGCTCAACCGTGAATCCAGGAGGACGTCCAAGTTGTGCACCCTGTCTACAGGGGGCAAAACGTCACCCCCTATAGTCAGCGATGGCACCTCTCCCCTGAACCGAGATGCTGGTACCCACAGCCACTCAGTCTTGGCCCGGTTGAGTTGCAGTCTGTTTCTACCCATCCAGACCCATACTATATACACTGCGCATGCTCCAAGATGGTGGTGCTTGCCTGAATCGCGGCTTGAGGATGGGATCCTTTTACCCCCGTAGGTCTTCTAGGGGGTCGTTTTGACAGCTTCGACCCTGTGGCCCGGCTAGGGGAGCTCTCAGCCAGTCGGCCGGGAGGGGTTTCGCCCCCCAGGACATCGCGGTGCAGCTGGGAGAAGAGCGTGGCGGTGGCGGTTTCGGCGGCGTCGGCGAGATTCCGGAGGGTGGATCCCACCGCCCGCATCAGCTGGGCGTTGGCGTCGGCGGCGTTCCGAGCCAGAGGCTCTCTGAAGCTGGAGCGGTAGCAGCCAATGGATCTGCTGGGGCCATTGCTGCTCGGCGTTTCCCCCTTAGGCTCTGGGGGTTTCTTCTGGATGCTGTGGGGATTGCTGGATTCCCTTGTGAGATCTGGGACGCTGCCAGAACTTTTCGGTTCAGGCAACGGTAGCAACAATGGGAAATGGCGATTCTTGGCTGCAGCTGCTACAGCCGAAATGGTGGCCGGCCGGCGATGGTGGGGAGGGGAACGCCTGCTCCTAGTTCGGTTAGCCTGGCTGCTGTGGACGATGGGATCGCCGAGACAAGAAGAAAATGTGGCAGACATACATTCACGGTCCGGACTGACTAGGACCTATAGGAGGGCTACCCAGGGGATGGGACAGCCCCCCGTAAATCTTGGGAGGCCTCCATCGTGATTATGGAGGCTGGGGCTGGGAGTTTTCTTCTCCCCCCTATTTTCTATCATTCCCCTTTGGGACTCTGTCCATCCTGGAACAGCTGCCACCTACCGACTCTCTGACATTAGACTATGGCTTATTTCCATCTGAGCCTTTTGACTCGCTGATACCTAAACCATGGCTTGTTTCCATCTAAGCTCCCCCCTAGTCGTTGGGGAACTGTCACTTACGTGGGGTTGCTATGGGAGCCAGTGTATTTTTCCATCTCACTACCAGAGGGGACTGACCATCAGACCAACCACCGTGAGAGGGCGGTTTTGGACTTTAATCCCCTTGGATTGTGCTCGATAGCCAGCACTGGTTTATTACTGCCTTGCACCAGTAGAGGGGACTGATCATCTGACCATCTGACCAACCACTGTGAGAGGGCGGTTGGATTGTATCCCCCTTGAACTATGTCGACTTGGCTAGAGACCCTGCCCACTGTTGTGAGGGGACAGTCGTCTGGGACTCGGATTGTGGATGCCCCCATCTTATTTGCGTTCCCCTGGACCTTTTTATTCTTTATGTAGACCCGGGGATGTGGTCACCTATCCTCTTGAAGCAACATGTACTTGGCAGCTGAACTTCTTGGCCTGCGAGATTCCCCCCTCTCGCAGGATTGGCCTCCTATTTTATCAAGGGCCTACCTCGATGACGGGTTTTGGAACCCCGAGAGGTGGCATGCGGCCAAGAGGGGGCTAAGGGGTTTTTTAAAATTGTTATTAACTAAATTAACTAAATTTTTAAGGGGTTCTGGGGAGGGGGAGAGGAGGGAGGGGAGGGGGAGGGGCAGGCCTGGCAAGGAATCATGGCATGGGAGGAGGGGATCCTGGGGTTGAGAGGGGAGCTAGAGGTTGTCTGGATAGTGCCTGGAACATCACTACCGTGAGTGGGAGGGGTAGATATGGCGGGAGTAGGGGGCCATATCGAGTTAGGGGAGTGCACACCCGCTGTTTACGAGCGGTGGTGCGCTCCGGCCCCCAAGACTCCACCCATTCCCCAGGTTGCACAGACCCTCAGGGCCCGATCCTTCGGCTGATGTTATGCAATGCCAGGTCCGTAGTAAATAAAGCCCCCCTCATTTGTGATCTTATTTGTGAGGGGGGAGCGGACCTGGCAGGTATTACAGAGACCTGGTTGGGCCAGGAGGGGGGGTTTCCCCTCGTTGAAATGTGCCCACCAGGTTTCCTTGCATTCCATCGGCCAAGGTTACAGGGCAGGGGCGGGGGAGTAGCGGTTGTTATTAAAGAAGGTCTGAGACCGAGGGAGGCCACAGTTCCTCAGACGGCCGGCTGTGAGTCCCTCCTTGTGAAGTGGGGTCATGGGGTTCAGATGGGTTTGCTGATCACGTACCTGGCTCCCTGCCACATGGCAACAGCCCTGCCCGAGCTCCTCGACGTTATCGCCGCGGTGGCAGTTGAAACCCCTAGACTTATGGTCATGGGGGATTTCAACCTTCCATCTGTGGGGGAGACGTCGGAGGTGGCTCGGGAGTTCATGGCTTCCATGACAGCTATGGACCTGACCCAGTTAATTCATGGCCCTACCCACATGGGGGGAAACACACTGGATTTGATTTTTGTCTCTGGACAGTGGTTGAGTGATCTTGAGATAGGGGACTTAGTCATCGAGCCCTTGTCATGGTCAGATCACTCTCTCCTTCGTCTTGACTTTCAAACCGCTGCACCCCACCGCAGGGAGGTGGAGCCTGTTAGTTGGTTCCGCCCCAGGCGCCTGATGGAACCTGATAGGTTCCAGATGGATCTTGGGCCATTTCCTGAGGCTCTGGCACATGCCTCGACCGGAGACCTAGTGGCCGCCTGGGATAGGGCGGCTGCAGGTGCTCTGGATCGGGTCGTGCCTTTGCGGCCTCTGACCCGGCGCCGATCTCAATTGGCTCCTTGGTTTTCCGAGGAGTTGAGGGAGTTGAAGCGCTGGAAAAGACACCTAGAGAGTAGTTGGAGAGCCAGTCGTTCTGAATCTGACCGGACACTAGTGAGATCCCATATTAGGAATTACTTAGTGGCGATAAAAGCAGCTAAATGTAACTATTTTGCTGCTCTTATTGCGTCATCAGATAATCGCCCAGCCGCCCTCTTCAGGGTGACCCACTCCCTACTTCATCAGGAAGCGCGGGAGGACCCCTTGGAGGGTAGAGCTGAGGATTTTGTTCAGTATCTGCATGACAAAATCACTCAGATTCGGGAAGATCTGGACTCCGACTGGGTAGTCCCGGGGAGAGGGACAGGGGCAGGTCTTGTGAGTGTTATCTGGACTGAGTTTGATCCTGTGACCCCTGAGGACGTGGACAGGATTCTGGGCAGGCTGAACGCGAACACTTGTTTATTGGACCCGTGCCCCTCCTGGTTAGTACTGGCTTCCCGGGAGGTGACACGCGGCTGGCTCCAGGGGATTATAAATGCTTCGTTGGGTGAGGGTGACTTTCCCGCCGCCTTGAAAGAGGCGGTGGTGAGGCCTCTCCTCAAGAAGCCTTCCCTGGACCCGGCAACGTTGGTAAATTATCGTCCGGTCTCCAACCTTCGCTTTTTGGCGAAGGTTGTTGAGATTGTGGTTGCGCAACAGCTTCCCCGGTACCTGGATGAAACGATGTATCTGGATCCATTCCAGTCGGGTTTCAGACCCGGGTACAGCACGGAAACGGCATTGGTCGTGTTGGTTGATGATCTCTGGAGGGCTCGGGACAGGGGTTGTTCCTCTGTCCTGGTCCTGTTAGATCTCTTAGCGGCTTTTGATACCATCAACCATGGTATCATGCTGCACCGGTTGGAGGAGCTAGGGGTGGGAGGCACTGTGTTACGGTGGTTCTCCTCCTTTCTCTCCAACCGGTCACAGTCGGTGTTGACAGGGGGGCAGAGGTCGACTCCGAGACCCCTTATATGTGGGGTGCCTCAGGGGTCGGTCCTCTCGCCCCTCCTGTTCAACATTTATGTGAAGCCGCTGGGCGAGATCATCCGTGGTTTTGGGGTGAGATATCATCAGTACGCTGACGACACCCAGCTGTACATCTCCACCCCAGACCACCCCAACGATGCCCTTGAAGTGATGTCCCGGTGTCTGGAGGCCGTGCGGATCTGGATGGGGAGGAACAGGCTCAGACTCAACCCATCCAAGACCGAGTGGCTGTGGTTCCTGACGTCCCGATATAGTCAGCTGGTACCATCGCTGACTATCGGGGGTGAATCATTGGCCCCGGCAGAGAGGGCGCGCAACTTGGGCGTCCTCCTGGATTCACGGCTGTCTTTTGAGGAGCATTTGACGGCCGTGACCGGGAGGATTTTTCATCAGGTTCGCCTGATCCGCCAGTTGCGTCCCTTTCTGGATCGGGACTCGTTACACACGGTCACTCCCGCCCTCATCACCTCTCGCCTGGACTATTGTAATGCTCTCTACATGGGGCTCCCCTTGAGGAGCACCCGGAGGCTCCAACTGGCGCAGAGTGCGGCCGCGCGGGTGGTGATGGGAGCGACGTGGCGCTCCCATGTTACTCCTCTCCTGCGCGAGCTGCACTGGCTCCCAGTGGTCTTCCAGGTGCGCTTCAAGTTGTTGGTTACCGCCTTTAAAGCGCTCCATGGCTTAGGACCCGGGTACTTACGGGACCGCCTACTACCACCAATAGCCTCCCACCGACCGGTACGTTCCCATAGAGAGGGGCTCCTCCGGGTGCCGTCGGCCAAACAATGTCGGCTGGCGGCCCCCAGGGGGAGAGCCTTCTCTGTGGGGGCACCCACTATCTGGAACGAGCTCCCCCCAGAGTTACGGAGGATCCCGGATCTTCGTGCCTTCTGCCGTGAGTTAAAAACTTTCCTGTTCCACCAGGCGGGCCTGGCCTAATTCTTCCCTCTTCCCCTTCTTTTGTAAAATAATTTAGAAATTTCAAAGTGTAAATATTTTAATTTGGGGTTTTAATATTGTAAATTTGGGATTTTAAATATTGGGGCCAATGTTCAATTCGGTTTTATTTGGCTTTTAAATTTTGTATGTATGTTTTTTATTTATGGCTGTTCACCGCCCTGAGTCCCCTCGGGGAGAAGGGCGGTATATAAATTTAATAAAATAAAATAAATAAATAAAATAAATAAATACTGCTTCCAGGCACCGGGCCATCACGTCGAGGGCATCACTGGGTTGGTTCGGGGTGGAAATATGAGACATTTAATGAAATTATATGACATGTATTCTTCCTTCTGTCTCATCCTTGATTCAAAGTGTATGCTTATCAATGACCATAATAAAGAATGATTTGGTTTGGTTTAAAATAAGAAGTCTGCCATTTTTCAAGAAAATCAAATATATAGTCCAGCCCAAATCCTACCCCCCAAAAATGCTTTGTTTTGAGCAAAGGGAGTCACCTTCACCTGTGGAGCTGCTGGCATGGCTAGATCCATGGCATGCAGATCCAGAATGCCCCGGCTTACACTGCGGGTGAGGAAGGAGCATGAGAGGAGGTTACTGGCGAGGAAGGGGAGTCCCCAACCCTGGGAACATCTGCTGACACCACAGGAGTCTCCAGCGAGTCTACCATCACCCCAGAAAATCCACCCCAGAGGGACCCTGGCATGGGGATGGCCTGCAACTTGTTGGGAAGAGGCTTCCCCTTCTAGAGCAAAAGCCCCCCCCCAGGTGTCAAGTTTGATGGGGACCCCCAACAACTGGGATTTTTCCTCATGCACGTGCTGATCCACATGCAGGAGTATGGGAGGGACCACCCTACAGAAGGAGCCAAGGTCAGGGCCATCACTCTGGCCCTAGAAGGGGCAGCTGCATGCTGGATGGTGACCCTCCACAATGCAGACACCCCAGGGATCCGCAACTTCAACTGTTTCATGACAGCCCTGAGATGGAGATTTGAGGACCCCCTAACCAACTGCAAGGCTAGAGACTGCATCAGACGCATCAGGCAAGGACACTGGCCAGTTGCTGAGTACATCAAAGAATTCTGAAACCTGGCCTGCCACGTAGCTTGGCCAGAGAAAATACACATGAGCTGGTTCAAGGATAGACTCAAAAATGATCCGTACAATGCCGGCATCACCCACGAAGCCCCAATCCAACTGCATGACTGGTACATGTTGGGTGAGGAAGCTGAAATTAACCAAGCCTGAAACCAGTACCGCGCAAGCCGTCCCTGGAGTAGATCCCCACCTGAAGGGAGAAGGGAGATGGCCAAACGTTGCTCTGCCCCACCATGCTTGACTGCCTGCTTCAACTGCAGAAAGGAAAGCCACTGCCCAGCTGATTGTCGGGAAAAGATTCCTACTTGAAAAGGAGAGAAGCAAGCTGGAGGGAGGCCCATGAAGCCACTACGGCATCCCAGGGATGCCACTTTGAAGAGTTGCATGGTCATGGAGTTCCCACCAGAGTTGCCTCTGGTGCTTGGAACTCTGACCCTTCCAGCAGAAGAGCCCGATCATTCAAAGAGTGATTATGAATTCCCTTTGGTAAGTGGGACTGTTGAACCACTTACAATCCCCATAGAATTATTAATCCCACTAATGGGGAGAAAAGTGAGACTTAAAGCATTGCACCTCTGGGTGCACAAGGAGCCTAATAAGCCCAACTCTAGTCAGAGGACTGGGGATCCAACTAAGACCATTAAAAACCCCAGTCTCTTTCTGCCAATTTGATGGGTCCATTGCAAGAGGCACCCGGACCATGTTTGCAACTGAATTGCTGGAGCTCACCATGGCAAACCACTCAGAAAACATTGCTTTCATTGTGATGCTGAGGATGGAGTGACCTCTAGTTTTGGGACTAACATGGCTAAAGAAGTGGAACCCAAGGGTGGACTGGATGAAGGGGACCCACTTATTTCCTAATTGCGAACTGGCCTAGAGGGAGGAGCCCCACCAGGTGGGAATCCCATGCAGTGAGGAAGTAGCTGCTGCCATGACAAACGGACCCCTACCAGGTATCCCCAATGAGTACCGAGACTTAACTGACATGTTTTAGCAAAGCAGCTTCAGACGAACTTCCTCCTCATAGACCTACAGACTAAGCCATCAAGATTCTACCAGGGGCCAAACTACCTAAGCCAAAACTTTACTCCATGACCTCCCCGCCCCCGGGAGCTGGATGAACTGTGACAATTCATAGGCAAAAACCTTGAGTGTGGTTTCATCGAACCTGCTATGCCCAAGGTGTCCACCCCGGTACTATTCTGGGAGGGAAAAAAAGATGTCTGTTACGTTTTTGTGTGGACGATAGAAATTTGAACGCTATTTGTGTAGAAAACATGTCTCCCTTACCTCTGATGAAGGGCATGCTGGTCCATTTGGTGAAGGGGAGGATTTTTTCCAAGTTAGATTTAAGAGAAACTTGTTACCGGGTCTAGATTCGGGGGGGGGGGGGTGAACAGAAGACAGCATTTAATTGCCCATTGGGGTGTTTTCAGTTCAAAGTTTTGCCATTGGGGCTTCAAGGTGCTCCTGCCATTTTCATGCAGCTGATTAACAAAGTGCTGCATAAGCATTTGTACAAGGGGTTTTTGGTTTATCTTGATGACATATTGATTTACACCGAAACTAAGGCTGAATGTGTTAAGCTAGTGTGGGAGGTCTTGAAAAAACTAAGGGCAGCTAAGTTGTTTTCCAAACTTTCCAAGTGTGAATTTCACCAGGATAAAATATATTGCTTGGGATACCAAATCTTGCACCAAGGGGTAGAAATGGATCCCGCAAAAGTCAGGGCACTGTTTGAGTGGAAAATCCCTTGCACCTGCAAGCAATTGCACAGCTTCCTAGGTTTCACTAACTTTTATTGGCAATTCATCCCCTCCTTTACCCAGATAATGCTTCTGATTACAAACTTGCTGAAAACCAAAGAGGTAGATAATCTGAAGCCCAGCCAGGTGCTAAAATAGTCTATGGAATGCTAAGCATCATATGAAAAACTGAAAAGACTTTTTTTGGCCGAACCAGTGTTAAAACACCTGGATCCGGAGAAACCATTTGTAATTCAAGCTGATGCCAGTGACATGGTAGTCGGAGCAATTTTACTCTAAGAAAATGAAGAAGACAAATTGCAATCATGTGCTTACACCTCTAAAAAGTTAACTGAAACTGAATAAAGGTGGGCAATATGGGAGAAAGAGGCTTTTGCAATCAGGTGGGCACTTCTGACTTGGAGGCATTTCCTGGAGGGGAGCAAAAAACAACCACAAGAATCTAGAGGCTCTCAAAACCCAGAGGAAAATGTCCCCAAAACAAATCCAATGGGCACAGTATTTCCAACTGTTTAATTTTAGCTTGAAGTATTTACTGGGGGGGTGGGGGGTGGCAGGACTTTCTGGCAGATGCCCTGTCCAGGCTATCCCAATACAAAAGTACTAAGGCAGGTATGGGTAAACCTTTACTCCCAGCTTCCCAGGTAGTAGCCAAAGTTGTCACATGCTCCCTGACAAAAGAGAACCCATCTGCCTTAGATAACACCACCATCGTGGCATTTAAGAAAGCATTGGAAGCAGACACCTGCACAATGAAGGATGGGCTAGCCTGGGTGGGAGACAAACTGTGTGTCCCAGCCAGGGAAAGATTAAAAACTATGTGGGCTTATCACAACTCCAGTTTAGCAGGTCATTTTGGTTTTTTTAAAAACTCTGCACTTCCTAAAATGGCAACTGTGGTGGCCTTTGTTAATGAAGGATGTGGAAAGCTATGTAGCAAGCTGTCTCATTTGTGCTGCAGCTAAGTGCAGGCAAGGGAACACCCTTGGTCTACTACAGCTGGTGGCAGACCCTTCAGCACCCTGGAGATAGATTTCCATGGATTTCATCATAGAATTGCCTGAGAATTCTGGAAACACAGTAATCTGGGTTGTCACAGATCTCTTCTCAAAGCAGGTCCATTTTATACCATGCCAAAAGATCCCTAAAGCAAAAGCCAGAGCTAAGCTATTTTTACTACACATTTATCGCTTTGTTGAATGTTTCCAAGGATCGATCCCAAAGAATCCCAACACGAGGTTTCCTTTTATAGAATGTTTATTAACACAGGTATCATCTCTTACAGGAGAACATCTGGAATAACCCATGTGCACCTTGGGCATGACCTTATATACCCTGGAGGCGGGGTCAAGGTAAGGAGGGGTCAAGGGAAGGGTTATGGTAGGAAACATGAGGGGTAGGTGGTTTAACCCCTTTCCTGCCAGGATGGTCTAGGCATTTCCCACGTAACAAATCCCCCTCTAAATGCCTACCATCTGAGAACAATTCGATGTCTGCTGATTGAATTCCCAGTTTCAATGTGAGATATGAATGTTGCTTATTCTGTAATGGTTTTGTCAATATATCTGCTATCTGTTCAATGGTATCACAATGTATTGCTTTTATAAAACCTATTTCAGCCAATTGTCTAACGTGTTTTTATTTTATGTCTATGTGTCTTGAACACTGACCTACTGCATCAGCTACTGATATATCTATTGCTGCTTTGTTATCTTCATGTATGGTAATAGGGTAGGTTGGCTCAGCCCAGATGTTACTTAGCAGGTCATCGAACCATACCAGGCTGTTGGCTGCTTTGGATAAGCAGATATATTCTGCCTCTGCGGTTGAGGTAGCCACCAGCACTTGTTTCCCTGTATACCAATATACTGGACATTCGTTGATAAAGAAAATGTAACCTGAGGTACTTTTTCTACTTTTGGTATCTCCGGCCCAATCAGCGTCTGCGTAACATGTCAATATGGGTCCATTGGATCTTGTAGGTTCTAATCTTAGATAGGCATCTGGATTGTATTTCAGGTATCTGAGTACCCTTTTTACCCCCTCCCAATGATAGTTAGTTGGTTCACTTACATGTCTTGATAATAGGTTAACTGCAAGTAGGATGTCCGGTCTGGTCCAATTCGCTATATACAGGAGAGACCCTATAACTGACCTGTACAAAGTGTTATCTTTAAATGGTTCACTTTCCTCATACATATGTTTCACAAAGTCTACCTGCATTGGGGTTTCACATGGTTTTGCTCCCCCCATGTTGCATTTGTCTAATAGTTCTATTATTTTCTCCTTCTGTGACAATCTGAACCCCTTATGTGTCTTTGTTATCTGTACTCCTAAGTATTTGTTGACTCTCCCCAGAGTCTTTAATGTGAAGTGTTTCTCTAGCCCTTTTGCAAAATCATCACACTTGTGTTTATGAGGCCCAAAGTACAGAATATCATCGACATAAACAAGTACATATTCAGTAGATGTACCTTCCCTTTTGGTAAAAAAACACATGTCGGCTGCGATTGCAATAAACCCCATGTCCTTGAGCACCTTGGCGAGGCACTCGTACCATCTTTTCCCCGACTGTCTTAAACCGTACAAGCTTTTGTTCAGTTTCCATATACTCCCTTGTTGCGTGTCTCTACCGGGGGCTGCCTTTACGAAGATTTCTTTGTCCAGCTCCGCATGCAAATAGGCAGTTTGTACATCAAACTGGTATACCTCTAAGTCCAATAGTGATGCTATGACCAGGGTGCACTTAACACTCTCAGTCCTGACCGTAGGTGAATAAGTGTCTGTATAGTCCTCGGGATACTTTTGAGCAAAGCCTTGTGCCACCAACCTGGCTTTGTACAGTGTTTCTTGGTTTTCCAGTTCCTTAATTTTATATACCCATCTTGTTCCTATGGCCGTTTTGTCTGCTGGTTTCTTAGCAGGTGTATATACATTTAATTCTCTTAGACTGGCCATCTCATTGTCCATGGCTTGCTCCCACTTTGCCCTTTCCTCTGGTGGCAGTCTGACTATCTCCCTGTATGAGTTGGGTGTGACTCTACCTGTGTGCACTGACATTACATAGTCTTCTAATTTCTTCGGTGTTTTGTTTCTGTTGCTTCTGACTGGTCTACTGGGTGGTGTATCTGCATCGTGCATGTACCTTGCTTCCTTCTGTGTTAGTGTATCTACCTTGATGATGGGGTGCCCTTCTTTCCATTCCCTAGTATCTATTCCCTGTCTCTTGGGTTTTACTTCTGATTTCTCTTCCCTTACTGTGGTGCTACTTTTGTCCTCGTCCTTGGATGTATGTTTGTCTCCCTGTATATGTAATGTCTCATTTAAATGTATCTTGGACCAGTTGGCATTCTCATGGAAGGTTGCCGTCCTGGATATCACGAACCTGTTGTTTTTATCGATGAACCTATACCCCTTAGTTCCCGTCTCATACCCCATAAATAATAATCTTCTTGAAATTTTGTCCCCTTTGTGTCTCAATTGTTTGGGGATGTGCACATCAGCAGTGACCCCAAATATGTGTAGGTGATCTATTTTGGGTTTCCTGTTATATACTATTTCATATGGTGTTTTATTGACTATACTAGACCATAGTCTGTTCAAGGTATAGTTCGAATAAGTGAGCGCTTCCACCCAGAATTGTTGCCCAAGACCCGCGTCCTCTAGGGCGCATCTGGTCATCGTTTGCAGTACCCCATTTTTTCTTTCAGATACCCCATTCCGAAAGGGCGAAAAAGGGCTAGATTTAAAATGTAGTATCCCGTGATCTTTCAGCCAATTGGTAAAATCCCTGGACAAAAATTCTGACCCTCTATCGGTCATGACTTGTTTTATTTTTACATTATGTTGAGTCTCTATCCTTTTATAAAATTCCTTGAATTTTTGAAATGTCTCCCCTTGTGGTTGAGTGTGTAGACAAAACTGTATCTACTGTAATCATCTACAATTGTGAGAAAATACCTTTTTTTGTATTTAATAGAGGGTCTCATGGGCCCAACTAGATCCATGTGTACCAACTGAAAAATTGATTCTGTTGTACGCGCCCCTTTTTTTGGTTTTGGTTTTGTTTTCATTTTTGAACTTTTACAAATAGAACATTCCAGATAATTTTTACAATTCTTTATTTGAAGTCCATTGGTACATCCAATCATTTTCTGTATAACTGGGAAGCTGGCATGGTCTAACTTCCTGTGAAGTAGGTGGGCGCAATTGTCGTGTATGGGTTTCCCTATCTGTAATTTTTCTCTGTGTGTCGTGTTTTCCTCAGTGCCTTCTGAGCTGTCCCCCTCTATCTCTGCATTGTTTTCCTCACTGACTTCTCCATCATTGGTATGTGTGTTTATGTTGGTTTTGCCTTTTTCTTCTGGCTGGAGATATGCTAGTTCCCCACTAATAATGACTGTGCCTATTTTCTTATTGTTTTTTGTCATGTGTATTCCCTCTTCTCCAAATGTGGTTCTAACTCCCATGTCTCTGACTAGTTTTATTGTGGCTAGAATATTATGGGGTATCTCAGGGATGAGCAGTACCCCCTCTACTTTCCCTAGGCCTGCTATATGTGTGTCTCCTCTGCCTGTTACTAGTACCTTGTTCTGATTTGCCACCTTTATGTGATATCTCTCTTCCTTAAAAGATGAGAGTATTTCTCTGTTGTTAGTTGTATGATTAGTGGCTCCCGAGTCGATGAGCCACATACTCCCTCTTTCTGTTTGTGTCAGTGTACCTTTGTGTTCTCCAAGGCCATACATTGACCCTGAGCTATCATTTCTGAAGTTGTCCCTTTTTGTTCTGTTGTCCCTTGAGTTATGTGACTCTCTTTTTCTGTATCTGTCTTCTGTAGTGTATCTGTCTGGTGTTCCTGACCTCCTTCTATGTCTATCTCTGGAATAGCTACTCCTCCTGTCCCTTGAGTTCCGAGGGCAGTCTCTTCTATAGTGGTTCCTGGAGCCACATGTATAGCATTCTGGTGTGTCTTGCCCTCTGACCTGAAACTCTACCTTTTTTACTGCTCTGTTGCTTGTGGACTTGTCCCTCCTATAGCTGTCTTCGGCTATTAACTTGTTTGTAAGTGTTTCTAGTGGTATTTTTTCTATGCTGAGGCTGTCTATTTGTATTATGAAACTTTCCCAGCTGGAGTCTAAAGAATTTATTATGATGCTTTTCATGCTTTGGTCTGTTATGGCTTCTCCCCTTTGTGCAAGCTCTGCTCTGATGCTATTCAGGTTGACTATGTGTTCACCCATGAGTGTGCCTGCCTTAAGTTTTGCTGAATGAAATTCCCTAGATAATTTTGTGGTTGTGGCTGCACTCTTGATGTGGAAGAGTCTAAATAATTTCTGCACTATTCCTGACACTGTCATGTAGTTGCCTAAGCTAGGGTAAAGGGAAGGGGATATGCTAGCAATTAGTAAATAATAAGCTTTGTGGTGTAAACAATCCACCTCATATGTCCATGGCCTTCTGGGAGGATCATCCACTAAATATAACATTTCTTCTCTAAGAAAAATTAATTGTAAGCTTTGGTTCCAGTCCAAAAGGTTAGTCCCATCTGGTCTGAGTTTACTAAAGTCAGTTGGCAAAGTCAGGGAACTGTGTGTAATGTTACTCACATTCAGTCACTGTCCATGGTTTTTAAGTTGAGGGAACTCGCAATATGGCTTAGGGATGCCTGGTACAGCTCTGTACTGACTTGTCTCTATTTTTTCTCTATTTTCTCCCATAGGCAGATACTGCGCATGCTCCAGTCTCATTCTTTGCTGGCAGTTGAGGTGGAAGGAGCTCTCGTCCGTGGCTCCCTGGTGAAGGCCCCAGCCGGGGTGATGAGTCCAGGGTTCGGCCTCTGCTGGTCTCGTCCGGCGCTGGTCCTGCACGAAGTCGTCCTGGATCCCCTGGAAGCCTCCGAAGCAGTCCAGGTGAGTCGGCGGCCCAGCGAAGTTCGCCTGGATGTCCTGCCGTTGCCGGCCGTGGTCCGCGAAGACGGGATAGCCGGAGGTCACCGCGAAGCTCACCTCGGTTGGATGTCCTGGGTGTCTTGGGTCCATTCTCCGGTTGGGTAAGTATGTCGCGATCCCCCTGGGTTCTGGTTCGGGTCTCGCGAAAGGTGCGTAGGGGTCTCCGGTGAGCGATTGCAGCCATGGTGCCCAGTTGCATTTTTTATTAGGGTCCCCCAGTGTGTAGTTGTTGTTTTTTGGCGTGTTTTGTTGTTGTATGCGGTGGTCTAGTGGCCTTATTTTGTTTTTGTAGGCCGCGTCGAGTAGCCGCTTGGCTTTGTTTATTTCTTCTTCGGTTGGCGGTCTAGGTTGCCCCTTGTCCCACTCTAGCTTGTTTTCGTTGTAGTTTTTCCCTTTTATTTTTAGGTTTTTATTGTTGGGGTTCGGTTTTCTATTGTTGGGGTTCGGGCAGTTCTCGTTTCCCGCCAAGAAATTCAAATCTCGGCTTCCTATTGGTGAGTGGTTGGCCATCTTGGGTGACGTCAGTTCAAAAGATGGCCGCCGGGGGGAGAGGAATTTTTCCTCTTCTGAATCTGAATCTAGTGGGGTATCTGGGCACCTTTTGCCTACCGTGTCTTCTTCTTCTTCGCTCCCCATCTCGTCTTCTTTGCCATCGGTCGCTGCTCCGCGGTCCTCAACTAGGGCCCGGAGTTCTGCGATCAATTCATGTTTTTCGGGTGCGGCCTCGATGAGGTCTAGTAACTTCCTTTTAAAATTTTTTTCTTTTTCATTCTCCTTTTCATTCTTTTTGTTTCTTTCGGTCATCGTGGGTGTACCTGGGGTGGAGATTGGTCTGATCTCATCTCCCGTCCAGTCCATTGTGGTCGATGTTTGCGTTTCCATTTTTTTTAGATAAACTCGCGTGCAGGGTCTTCTTTTTGTGTCAGACGTCCTGGATGCTTCTTGTATGTCCTGTTTCAGTTGGGTTGGGAACCATCCTCTGCTACCATATTGTTGAATGTTTCCAAGGATCGATCCCAAAGAATCCCAACACGAGGTTTCCTTTTATAGAATGTTTATTAACACAGGTATCATCTCTTACAGGAGAACATCTGGAATAACCCATGTGCACCTTGGGCATGACCTTATATACCCTGGAGGCGGGGTCAAGGTAAGGAGGGGTCAAGGGAAGGGTCATGGTAGGAAACATGAGGGGTAGGTGGTTTAACCCCTTTCCTGCCAGGATGGTCTAGGCATTTCCCACGTAACACGCTTGCATGGTGCTCCACAATGTATTATTTCAGATAGAGAGGGTCAATTTACCTCCAAGTTCTGGAAAGCCTTCTTGAACCTCCTTGGAACTGAACAGGGACTTAGTTCTAGTCATCATCTGCAAACGAATGGGACAATAAAATGAACTAACTCGGGACAAGACAAGACAACTGGATTGAGCTACTGCCTTTTGCTGAAGTGACTTATAATAATGCTGTACACATTGGCACAGGATTCACCCCTTTCAGAGTATCTGCAGGGCAAAAAATTCATGCTATTCCAGAGTTGCCTTCACATGAACCAGAAATCCCCTTCTTAAAGCAAAGGATAAGTCACTTGCAAACCACCTGGCCGGTTGTCTGCAAAGCTCTGGATGAAACCAGAGCTGCCTATAAGGCACAAGTCAACAAGAAAAAAATAGGTGGGTGACAAAGTTTACCTGTCCATTAGGTTTCTAAAATCCTTGCAACTATCCAAAAAGTTGGGACCTAAGTATATTGGCCTAATACACTGTTATCCTTATTCGCCATTGTCGTACCCACTTCCGTGGCTGATGATGGCTGTATGGACTTATGTGAGCGTGGAATTGCACACTCTGAGGAATGCCCCCCATTCCTGGATATGGCCTGTTGGTCTGGCCAAGAATTTCCTTAATGATGGGTCCTGGGATCCCGAGAGGTGGCTCAAGGGTTTTAGGGTTTTTAATAAGGGAGCTTTGTTTTCTTTTTTAACTCGGTTTTTAAGGGGATTGGGGAGGGGGGTGGGCTGTGATACCCGGTGGGGGGCTGGTGGGGCCCTTCAGGGTCATTGGCAGTCCAGGCCGGGTGAGGGTCACGGCAGAGCTGGAGCGGGTTTGGGGCTACTTGGGACTCTGGGGGAGCGGGTAGGGCCTTTGATCCCTGTTGCGATTGGGAATGGCAGCATATGGAGGAACAGAGGGCCGTATCGGAATTTGGGAGAGCGCCCCTGCTGTCTTCAAGCAGTGACCTGCTCCGCCCCTCCAGGTTCTACCTGCCTTCCCAGGGGTTTGAGAGAGAGGGTCCCTGGGCTCAAGCTGGTTTACTTTAATGCCAGGTCTGTGGTTAACAAAGCTCCCCTCAGCCATGAATTGATCAAGGAGGAAAATGCAGACCTGGCTTGCATTACTGAAACCTGGCTGGGCTCGGAGGGAGGTGTCCCTCTGACCGAACTTTGCCTGCCAGGTTTTCGGGTGCTACACCAGTCGAGCGCCCAGGGGAGGGGAGGGGAGGGGGAGTGGCAGTTGTGATTAGGGAGACCCAGGGTCCGCGGGAGGTCCCTGTTCCGCAGATAGATGGGTGTGAGTCCCTCCTCATGAGATGGGGCCCGCAAGGTCAGTTGGGCCTGCTGATTACGTACCTATCTGTTCTGTCCCCATCTCACACACGCACCCAAACAGCCAGCCGGGGGTTAAATAACTTTTCAAACACCCAATGTCAGTTATCAGAAACTTGGCAGCAACTCCATAGCTGCCTGCCAAGAACTTTACTCCAAGAAGGAGGGGTTGTTCCTCCACCAGATAACACAAACAAAATACACACAGTTTAAACAGTCCAGTTCGTAAATTAAATCCACAGCAGATTTAGGCGTTGTTTTCCAGAGGTGCAAAGTGACTTGCCAGAAGTTTCAGCTTTGTCCGTCACAAAGTCTGACTGGCCACCACACTCCCTTATATAGCCTGTGGGGTGTGGTCCAGTGACTCAGCTTAATCTCTGGCACGCCTCCTCTTCTGCTGTATACGTTTGTCTTGCCGACGCTGGCGTGGTTCCAGCCACAACTTATTTCCGTCATCGCTATCTGACTGATCGGAGACACCTGGCTCCTGGCCAATCTCTTCTCCTTCGGCAGACACCTGAGGCATTGCCAGAGAGGAGGGTCCTGGAGAAGGAGGTCTGGCCGACTCCTCTCCTTCATGTTCAGAGCCTTCTTCCTCCAATAAGAGGGGCTCAGGGGTCGGATGTGGAGGTGAGTGTTATCTCAGTGGCTGGCAAACCACGCTGTGTAAACAAGCACCTACACAAAGTCTTAATCTCATGAGGAATGTAAAGACAGGATGTCTGGTGGAGACCCTATCTCAAGTATGCAAAACCAGGCACGTAGCATTGTGTGACACAGGAAGAGCACGAGAGAAAAATGAGGTGTTCACGTGAAAATCATGAGCCTTCTGTAACCAATCAGTACAAGTAAACAATGATTAATGTTTTGCCATGGTAGCTGTAAAATGACAATAAAAGGGAGCCTTTTGGATGGAGTCAGTGTGCCTTCCCCAAGGTGCCTTCCCACCGAAGGGCCTTCCCATGAATCATCATCCTGCCTACGTGTCTTTCTTCATCGAAACAACAGTCGGAGCCACAACACTATCACCCAGCTGCATATCAACGGCCCTGCCCGGGCTGCTCGACGCTCTATCGGGGCTGGTGGTTGAGTTTCCCAGACTTATTGTGCTGGGGGACTTTAATCTGCCTTCCCTGGGTGGAGCATCAGGGATGGCCCTGGAGTTCATGGCCTCCATGACAGCTATGGACCTGACTCAGATAATTCAGGGCCCGACCCATGTGGGGGAACACACACCCAAACTTGTTTTTATCTCGGAACAGTAGCGTGCAGAGCTCGGTGGGGGATTGCCAGTCATTTACCCCCTGTCATGGACCGATCACTATCTCCTCCAGCTGGGTTTCCACTATGCCACCCCCTGCCACTGGGGCGCAGGACCGACCACCTGGTTCCACCCCAGGCACCTGATGGACCCTGAGAGGTTCCAGATGGAGCTTGGGCCGATACCTATCTCTCTTTCCCATGCCCCGGTCAAGGCCATGGTGGATGCCTGGGAAAGGGCGGCCTCCAGGGCTCTCGACCATGTCGTGCCTTTGTGGCCACTGACCCGACGCAGATCCCGGTTGGCCCCTTGGTTTTCTGAGGAGCTCCGGGAGATGAAGCAGCGGAGAAGAGGCCTAGATAGCTGTTGGAGGTCCAGTCGTTCCAAATCTGACCGTGCTCAGTTAAGATCCTTTACACGGTCTTACCTAGTGGAGATGGAGGCGGCGAAGCATTCTTACTTCTCCGCCCTCATTGCGTCCGCAGATAATTGCCCGGCCGCCCTGTTTAGGGTGTCACGCTCCCTTTTGAATCGGGGAGCGGGGGATGACCCTCTGTGGGGGTGTGCTGAGGAGTATAGTCAGCATCTCCTGGACAAGATCGCTCAGAGTCGGGACGGTCTGGACTCTGACTGGGCAGGGTCAGACGAGGGAGAGACGATGGGTCTTGTCATCTGGGAGTTTGATCCTGTTACCCCTGAGGAAGTAGACAGGATCATGGGGAAGCTGAGTGCTACCACATGTTTGTTGGACCCGTGTCCCTCCTTGTTTGTTTATGCAGCTCGGGAGGTTACATGTGACTGGATCTGGGCAGTGATTACTGCATCCCTGGGTGAGGGTAGCTTCCCCGCCACCTTGAAGGAGGCGGTGGTGAGGCCCCTCCTCAAGAAACCTGCCCTGGGGGACTTCCGGTGCTGCCGCGGACCATCGCTGACGGTCTTTTGAAGACCGCCAGCCCTGTCGCCTGTCAAAGAGCCGTTTTGGAGGTCGGAAACGGCTCGAAAACCTCAGAATTGTGAAGATTTTGTGAGGAGAGCCGGTGGCTGCAGGTAGAGTCCCCTGTGAGACCCTCAGAAAGTTTTATTGCTTCTGGGGAGTTAACAGGGTGGGACTCCCTATCCAAGCCGCTGAAGCTCCGGACGACTGGGAAACTCTGCTTAATGCAGAGCAAGATAGAGCGGCAGCAGATATATCACCAAACAAAATAAAGGAGAATTTGGATTTCCTACTTAACAGCAAGTATTAAAGATTTCTGTATTCTGCAAGTTTAAAGGAACTTGGAACTGAGAGAGGGGGAAAGAGGAAAGGAAAAAAAATGGCGCTTTCTTTCAGCGGAGAGCAGCTGAAAGCGAAAGTAATCTGATCAGTGTATTCGGCTACATTTTAAAGTAACAAATCCGGCTGGAAGAGGCAGAAAAGTAACAAAAAATAAAATAAAATAAAAATAGTAACTGATTTTCGTAGACCTGATTGAATCTGGAGAATCTTTTGGGAAAAGTTGCTAGAATCTGTGGAAAAGGAAGATCTTTAAGAGGCAAAATGGCAATAAAACAACCAGGGGAGGATTCCCCCACACATAAGCAGAAGCAGCCTCAAACTGCGCAGCTGCAAACTCAGACAAAGGAAGAAAGTCATTATGACCTTATTATTAAAGAAATTAAGAGATCAGAACAGGAAGTCAAAGGAATTATTCAAGAAAAATATGAAGCAGTTAATAAAGACATTCAAACAGTTGTCAAAGGCCTGTCTGAGGTAGTGTTGCAGATTGATAAAAAAGTGGATAATCTTGCTTTAGAGGTGGATACTAAATTTAAGGTATCTGATTCAAGAATTGCTGAAGTCGAAGAAATAACACAAAAAATTGAAAATGAGATTACTATGATGCAATTTCGATCAATGGAGTTTGCTATTAGACTTAGAGGAGTAAAAGAGAACACCAGGGAAGATCTTAGAAAAGTCTGTGCTGATGCTTTAGCAGTTTTGCTGAAGGTAGAACCTGGTGAGGTTCTGTGCAAGATTGACAAGGTGTACAGAGTTAATTCTCGTGTGGCAGTACAAAGGCAATTGCCTAGAGATGTGGTGATATATTTTACAGACAGAAGAATAAGAAATGATATTTTGCAAAGTTCATTTGTTACTTCTGTTCAAGTTGATGGAGCTGAGATTGGAGTTTTCAAAGAACTACCACCCAAAATGTTAAGAGACAGAAAAGATTATGGATTCTTGGTGGCAGAATTGAAGAAACAGAATATACAATTCAGATGGGATGCTCCAGCAGGTGTAATACTGAGGATTCGAGG
>WNWU01000210.1:0-10115 GCA_012654045.1 Ptyas mucosa
GGGAATTCTTTCTTCTGGACACACCTTCTATTTTGATGATTTGCCTTAATGGAGGATTGTGTTATTATCAGGTGAAAGCTGAAGTTCTAAACTTTATGTGTAATACATTACTCTCTGCAATCCTATCTATATTTTTTTCTTTTGTATTTTTTAAACAATTTTCAATAAAAATAAAAAAAAAAAAGAATCACAGGCCCAAGTGTCCATACCATTAGGACCATTTTTGTCTTGACTTTTCTTTCGGCCCTCCTTCTTCCTGATGTTGCTGTCAGTTGACACTGTTAAATCTATCACCACCACTGTCTTCTTCTCTGTAACCACTATGTCTGGTTGATTGCCTGTCTGCAAGATTTTAAAAGGATTTTAACAAAGTTAGTTTAAATATTTTTATTGTTTTTGTATTTCAAATTTCATTTTTATATTGAACACTGTGTTTTCTAGGTATTCAAAGTGTTAAAAGATAAACGTCATCATAATCATTGTGATGATGTCAACATACAGGGAGTTCCGGTGGCTGTGCCGGCACCAAAGGATGCTCCTTTGTGAGCGCCAGCCCCGGGATTCCGTTAGAGCCGCTAGAACAGCGAGAATCAGCTGTCTAGCAGCTTGAAAACTCCCCCTGAGTGAAGTGGGGAAAAGAGAGCCAACGGGTGTGGGTAGAGCTCCTCAAGAGCCCCAGGTTTTTTAAAAAAATCTGGAGTGTAAAGGGTGAGAGCTCCCCGGGAAACCCGTCACTGCTCCGGACCCGGGATGTTTCTGCTTTAAGCAGAACTAGGTGTCGTGACCACCCCAGCAACTCAATTTTAAAGAAAGAAAAGATTTTGGACTTGAAAGCTGGCAGAGCAAATACAGGAGAAACTAAAATTGCAAGTACTAAACTTTAACTCTGAAAAGTCTATTGCTTCCCTCTGAATTTCTATGGGAGAAAGGGAAAGTAAGATGGCGATTGACTCTAAAGGGACATGAAGAAGTGAAAGTTAGATATAAGTACTATGTAGTGCTGAAAGCCCCTGTTTAAAAGAAGAGGACTTTATCTCAAAAAGAGAAGGATTTTCAAAAGAAAAAAGACTTGTACCACTTAAGGATTGGAATAATTGACTTAGTTGCTGGAAAAGTATAAAGTGAAAACTTTATTGGAAAAAAAATGGCTGGCTTTTTTGAAAGTGTTGAAGGCTCTCCACTATATACATAGACTAATACACAAATACTGACTGTGGATCTCTTTAAAGAAGCTTTAGAATCATTTACTTCTGCACTGGTGGCAAGAGTGGAAGGGTCTTTTAGGAAGGATTTTACTCAAATTCGAAATAAGGATACACAAGTGAAACATTGTATCAGAATCTCAGTTGCCAAATAACAATGAGTAGCTGAATGAAAAGGTTGAAGAAACAACCCAGTTCAATGTGCCTTTGAAAAATGAAATGGATGTTTTTTCAAATTAAGAAGGGAAGGCAGAGAGGTTTGAAGGAGTGTAACCAGGAAATATCCAGAGAAATCTTTCCAGAGGCTTTAACACAGATAACTGGAAAATCGTTAGGAGGCTCTGGGATTTCTTATATAAGAAGGAAGATTCAAACTGGAATTTTACAACCTTTTTACAAAAATGGACTCCTAATCATAGTTAAAGAGAGACTGAAGAAGGAGGTTCGCAAAAATGCCAGGGAAAAAATGGAGATGGAAAAATTACAATCCTCTCTATGTGGAAGGATAGTAATAGTGAAAATGATGATTATATTTGTATTTAGGGACACAATTTGTTCAAAAGTTATATTATAGTGAAAATGAATGATTTACTTGTATTTAGGGACATGATTTGCTTGGAAAAGTTATATTAAGGGAAGTTGTGTTTGAATTGTTATGGGTTACTGTCTAAACTTTCACTTTTGTTTTAAAGTATATTAATATTAAGGGGTATTTTCTTTTTCTTTTTTTCTTGCTTTTTGAAAAGCTATATTTTAAGGAATGTTTTGTTGAAAAATTTATATAAGTTTAGGGATTAAAAGAAAAATATTGTGATCGCAAAAGTTATGGACAGTGTAGTTCACTTAATACAAGTTTATGGGATAGAAGAAGGATATTGTTTAAATCTTTATACTTTGTTTTAAGTTACATTTATATTATATTAAGTAATGTTTTGTTGAGGAATAAATATAAACTTGTGGTTACAAGGAAAATATAAGTGGTGCAAGGGTTGAGGGAAGGTTTTCACAATATTTCTCATATATATTATATAGTGAAGATGTTATTTGATTACACGTAGTGGATTTATAGAGAATAAGACGAATAAGTTTAAGTAAACTTATTAAGAAGGGAATCTTTTCAGGAAGAACTAACATAAGCCTATGGGGGGGGGAAAAGAAAATAAGGTTTTTACAATATATTTTACTCGAAACTGGTTAAAATATTTTGCCAATGTTTAATAATTATATTTGGGCTTTGATTTTGTAATGTTGGAAGAAAGAAGAGTTGCTTATTACTGAAGAATGGATAAGAACGAAGATGGATTGATTATCTTCAAGCAATAATTGGTTTAAACAGTTATATTTAGATACGAAAAAGGAGAGTTAAAGTGCAAGAAGGAGATTAATTCACAGATAGTTAGCTTAGGTTTTGTTTTTTTTTTTTGGTATGTTTGTCAAATGCTATACCCTGTGTTTCCTCTGGAAAGTCTGGGAGGGATAGGAGGAGGGAGGAGGGAAGGGAAAATATGTGTAAATTTTTTAAAAAAACTTTTCAATTAAAAAACAAAACAAAAAAAACCCACATACAAATATATACTAGATAATATTGACCGTTATTAAAATATTTACTATCTTCCATATTGACATCAATTATATAACCATCAAAGTATTAACTAATCCATTTTTCTTTCCCATGTAGTCCATATTTTTACATAAATCCACTCATCTAACCTCTGTCTCTATCATCTAGCCATTTGTAAAAAAATTCCCATGTCATGAAATATTCCGAGTCTTTTTTTTTCTTTGATTTTTATCCATTTCTGCGCATTCCAGTATTTTTTTTTATTATATCAGTAGGGGTTTCTTCATTTTTCCAGAATTGTGTGTTTAGAATCCTGGCTGCTGTTAAAATATGTAGAATTAAGTATGTATTTTAACAATGTTATTCTCCACAACTTTGTATGGACTATCACATCTGGGCTTGGAGAGGTCTAACTCATACACTATGTACAACACCAGCTACCTGGTGGTGCCGTTCAGTGTACGGTGTCCGTGCTTGCCTCTTACACTCTGCCACTATGTGTTGTATCGTCTGTGAGGGTAGATGCAATATTCAGGTGGGGCCTAACCAATCTAGGATGTGGAGAATCCACCGTTCCTCTTGTTCAAAGTCTGCCAAAGGTCTTGACAGGTTTATTTTGTTGAATTATCCAACAAAATAAAATTTAATGTGGAGAAAAGCAAGGTTTTATACCTCTGGGCAGGAAAAACAAAAGTTACGAGTACAGATTAGGTGAAACCTGGCTCAAAAATAATAACAGTAAAAAGTGAAAATCCTTGGAGTTTAAGGTGAATCCTTAAACATGAGCCAGCAGTCTGGGGCAGCAGCCAAAATAGATTGGAAAATCCTTGGTTGTATAAACAGAGGCATAGAATCAAAATGCCCCAAAGTGAATATAAAAGTTTCCAATCCCTGCATATCAGAGATTCTTATGCTTCATTATGTTTTCCCTACAATTCAAATTGGGCTTAAATAGAATAATGAAACATTTGGGAAAAAAGATGCAAGCCAAGAGATGAGTTCCAGAGGCTAAGATGGAGAAGATCTCCACGGCCACCATGGATTTCCCTTTGGTGCTAAGGTAGGTGGGGAGGAAGGTGACCCAAACACTGCAAAAGACCAGCATGCTAAAAGTAATGAACTTGGCTTCATTGAAACTATCAGGCAATTTCCTGGCCTGAAAAGCCACAGTGAAACTCACAAGGGCCAGAAAACCCAGATAGGTGAGGACAGCATAAAACATTAAAGCTGAGCCTTCATTACATTCGAAGATGGTCTCTCCTACCAAGGAGTGGAAGTCAAAATTGGGAAATGGGGGAGAGGTGACCAGCCAGGTGGCACAAAGAACTGCTTGGACCAGGGGACAGGCTATGACAATGGAGTTAGTCAGTGGTTTTCCTAAGAGTTTCCTTGTCTTGTTTCCTGGTTTGGTAGCCATGAAGGCCAGAACCACCATGACAGTTTTTGCCAACACCAAGCTGGAGAAAGTGAAAATCTTCTTTAAGACAGAAAGTCCAGTTTAATGGTGACTTTAAGGGTCACCAATTGTGTGCTTGATTACCCCCACTACTCAGGCTGTCTCATTGTGAGTGGCAGGCTTCATCTTTCTTCCTTCTTAGGAAGAGCCACCAGTTACCTATTTTGTCTGGTTGTGATAGATCAGAAGCCAAAGGAACAAATCCTAAATCCGATACAGAGAATAAACAACACTGAAAGGTGCAAAGAGATGATAAACTTTTATAGAAGTTGGAAGTGATTTCTGTCAAGGAATTGCAGGGCAGCTGCCCAGATGAAATCAGAGATCCTGACACAAACTTGTAGTCTTTTATATTAATATAAATGTATTTGACATTCAAATTTTCAGCAATCTTTGTCATCATCCAGAAAGAAAAAACACGAGGTTGTCAGGAACAGAGGAACATCATGAGGTAAATCTAAACAATATACAGAACACACAGAAGAAAAAGGAGGGGGAAGAGGGAAATGCCCCCTTTATACTTACAACAACAAATCATAATGCAGATTACCTCATGAATGAGTCGTCACTAACTAATCAACCTATTGGCCTATTGTACACTACTAAATTCACTATCCTAACACTTTCTCTTTCAAAAGTATATCAATATTTATTTGTGGTTATGTAAAATGTATCTTGATCTATAAAATATAAAAATAAATTCAACGATAGGAAGGATTATGTAAGTCATATTGTCAGAATTTCATGTTCAACCTTGGCTTCTGTGTGTCTTTCTGTTGTTTGTCCATTCCTTATTGTATTCCCCTTACCTGTGGGACCTTGAAGATGCTGAAGATGGAGGCCATCAGCCTTGAGGACTTGGGGTTGTCACCCCCAAGGACAGAGAGCAGGGTGTCCTTCTGGTCACATTTATAACCTGGAATCATTTGGCCTCGTGTTGAGAGCAGGGAGAAGCTGAAAAAGGAACTATTCCTCTCAGTCTGGTGATTTTCATAGATGTGGAAGCCAAGGGTGATGTTGGGGAGGAGAACTAGATCCTTGTTGACTTCTGTAACTGCAAACATCAATGTCAGGAAGTCTTGGAAGTTCTTGGCTTGTATGACTCTATAGTGAAAAAGATCTGAACAAAGATCTGAACTACACAAAGACGTTGCAGACATCACTAGAACAATTATTTCTGAATGAAGTCCCTGAATCCCAAACAAAGAAAACAATCATAAATATTTCCCCTCCAAGTGAAACTTACAATAATTCATCAATAGGCAGGAATGGGTCCTTTTTAAAATCTAGGACAGTGTGTAACGTAAAAGCTACCAGGGGTAAATTCCCCCCAATAATTAGATCACCAGATCTATAATACTCCCATCGATTCTGAATGTTTAAACCCTTTTGTGGCACACATATGGTTTGAATCTTGTTAGCAGAAGTTGGAGGCAGGAGCCAGAAAAGCAGCATCAGCAGCAAAAGAGGCAGCCCAGTCATTCTCGTCACCTTCCTTCCTAGATCAATGATCAAGTTTTGTGCCAAAGTAGAATTGCAGGCAGCCCTTGAAATCTCCGCAGAGTTAAATAGTTGAGAGGCCTTGCCAGCTGGAAGGCCTCACGGCAAATATATCTGCTGTCTCTTTCTCTTAACACATTTGTATTTTATCACTTTGTTTCCTCTTGTCTTTCTTACTCTTAAACTAGACTATGCGCTGTATGTTATTTTATTTTAATGATAAGGTTGCAAGACTAATCTATGAATAAACTAATATTATATCAATCATGTGTTCTCTTATCTATGTTTGGGCTTTGACATTAGCATTAGCTCTTTGAAAGAGAAGGCAAGGTCTTCTGCCAAGGGAGAACTGAGAACTGGTTTTTCCTTGGAAGATCTTTGTGGGTTGAAATCCACAGGGGACACCTTAAGAATTACTCTTCTGATAATCACAGAGTAGCAAGCATCCTACCCTATTAGCAACAGATGTTGTTTGAACATCAGATAGTGAAAAACATGTTTGTGTCTCTTGTTGCTAATCCACAGAGTAGATGGACTCTCAAGTCAATGTGAAGTTGAGTTTTTGACCCACTTGATCCTCAAGCAAAATTGTGAGTCCAGGAGGACAGCCAGATTGCACACTGGGTCTGTGCTACCCCATCTAGCACCATAGATGGTGTAGTCCTAGAACTAGACGGCCCCAAAACCCAAAGCTACTCAGTCGTCCCAGGGTTCAACTGAAGCCTGTTTTCCCCCATGACAAGGGCTTCTTGTAAATTGTTCATACCATTCCGCTGTCAAACACAACTATCTTGGTCTTTGATATCATATATAAAAATTCCACTTTAACCTCCCTGGATGGCCTGAATCTTCCTCAATTTCAGGTCTTCTACCAGTGGCCTGGCAGTTTGAGGGTACTGAGCAGGTTCTTAGCTGGTCCTAAAACTTCTCTCTTCTGGACAGAGCGCTCTGCTTTTGTTCCTGGGATCTGTTGGAGCCCTTCTCTCAGGTTATGAATCACAGGCCCATGCATTTGGACCGGTTCTATAGAACCAGTAGTAAAACCAGCAGGAGGCTCCGCCCACTGCCCTTGATGTAATCAGAAGCGATCTGCACATGCACGGAAGCTTCTGTGCAAATGCAGAAGCAAGGCACACGCGCGAATGAAGCTTACATCTTGTAGGTTTAGTTCTTCTGCCATTTTGAAACAGGTTTTGGTAGTATCCTTCTAATTCCCTTACTTGTTTTATCACTTTTGTAGTTACAAAATTACTTTTGTAATTTTTTATCTATTATTGCATTAAAGTCTCCTAAAAGACAAAGATTGTCACACTCTATATCACATATAATATTATGTAATTTTTTATAGAATTGTTCTTGTCCTCAGTTTGGTGCATAACTTGCAACCAAGAGTACTCGCTTTTGGTTTAGTATTGTTTCTACAATCGAAGTCTTTCTTTCTTCATCTTTGTAAATTTGATTAGCCGGAATTGTTTTTTTTTAAACATATAACACCACTCCTCTCTTCTTTTGTTCTGATAATGACACAAATAGTTTTCCCAATTTGGGATGGTCCAATAATTGTTTGTGTTGTTCTTTTATATGAACTTCTTGCAGTGATATTATATCTAGATTCAATCTTTGTAGTTTATTAAGAATTTTCTTCCTTTTCATGGAAGAGTTCAGTCCATTGATGTTTAGTGATAGTATCTTAAGGTCTTCTTGCACTATTCTATCTATATCTAGGTCTTATAGTCCTTGTTGTTCTAATTTCTCTCAATTCTTTAGGTCTTCTCCATTGCTCTCTGGTCTATCTCCTTTCTCTTTTTCACTTTCCTTTTGTTGAAGTTTCTTTTCTTCTATCGCAGGATTTTTTGATCTCTTTCTTCTATTTCTTCCCTCTCTTCTGGTTCCTCTTCATTACCAAAGTGCTGGTTGTAAAACTCTGATGCTTTGTCCAATGAGTCCACTCTGTATCTCTTATCATGCCATGAGTTAACCATCCGTAATTGACATTGTATTTAATCAATAACGAGGTAAGAAATTGGTACGGCCTCTACAAATCTCTGACTCTTCTTGGAACCTGTTTAAGGATACCAGTTGTTTCTCTTTATATTGTAATGATTCATTTCTCATCCTATTAAGCTCTTCATCTCGCATCAATTTCTTCACAAATTTTACATGCACCTCCCTTGGAAGATTGTGTCTCCTCACATAATTCGTATAAATTCTGCATGTCTCTTCCTTCTCTGTGCCTAATGCTTTTGATAGTAACTCTGCCTTGGTGTCCGGTAGGTTTTCTCCCTTCTCTTCTATCATGTTCTGAAATCTCAGGTAGTGTGCTGCATTTTCTGACTCCAGAAATATAACTGTGGTCTCTAACTCCTTATTTGCCTGGATTAGTCTATCACTTATTTAATCTACTCTTTTTTCTTCTTTCTCCATCCTTCCTTCTATTTCCTGAAATTTCTGTTCATTTTTTGTAATCTGTTGCTGGAAACTTTCAAATTTTTCATCCATCTCTTGCATCTTTTCTATTAGTTCTCCAGTGTCATTGCTTACTTCTCCTATCTCTTTATTTCCTCATTATTTTTTGTCATGGATTCCTGCATTGATTGTAACATAGCTTGCAGGTCTTTGAATGAGTTTGACCTTTCTCTTTGTATAATATCTTCTATTGACCTCTGATTGGATGGACTAGACATAGCAGATGATGGTTGGGAGGCACGTTTCCTCCCTAATCCTGTCTTTGTTAGGTTAATAGTACTTGTCATATTTAACAATTTTACCACATTTTTTTTAATCCAACCCTTCCACCACTTTTTTACCCATATATAATCCTCCAGTCCCCAATCCTACTCCAGATATATATATAGACCAGGACTTAAAAGTCTAATCTCACTCCAAGGGTAAATGAAAAATAAACAGTGGGTGATTGTTGATGATTAACTGATACTTGATGTTCAGGCAAATCATTTGATTACCAATTATTTAATATTCCTCATTTTTAAGAAATCAGATTAAATACAATAAATGGACCCCAAATCAAAATAAATGTTTCCAATCCCCACATAAGTCAGAGATTCTTGTGCTTCATTATATTCTCCCTACAATTCAGATGGGGCCTAAGTAGGATAATGTAGCATTTGGGGGAAAAGATGCAAGCCAAGAGACCAGCCCCAGAGGCCAAGATGGAGAAGATCTCCACAGCCACCATGGACTTCCCTTTGGTGCTCAGATAGGTGGGGAGGAAGGTGATCCAAACACTGCAAAAGACCAGCATGCTAAAAGTAATGAACTTGGCTTCATTAAAATTGTCAGGCAATTTTCTAGCGAAAAAGGCCACAGTGAAACTGACAAGGGCTAAGAAACCCAGGTAAGCGAGGACAGTGTAAAACATTGAAGCTGAACCTTCATTACATTCCAAGATGGCCTCTCCCACCACGGAGCAGAAGTCAAAGTTGAGAAATGGGGGAGATATTACCAACCAGGTGGCACAAAGAACTGTTTGGACCAGGGGACAGGCTAAGACAATGGAGTTGGTCAGTGTTTTTCCTAAGAATTTCCTTGCTCTGTTCCCTGGTTTGGTAGCCATAAAGGCCAGAACCACCATGACAGTTTTTGCCAACACAGAGGAAACTGCAAGGGAAAAAAGAATGGCAAAGGTAATTTGTCGTAAGAGACAGGTGAGCTTCCTGGGTCTCCCAATGAAGAGGAAGGAGCAGAGGAAGCACAGCAGGAGGGAGACCAGGAGGATGTAGGTGAGATCTCGGTTATTGGCCTTGACGATTGGTGTATCATGATGTTTAAGGAAAATTGCCAGGACAGCTAATGTGATCATCGAGAGAGAAAGTGTGAGAGAAGACAAAGCATATCCCAAGGTGTCTTGATAGGAAAGGAAGTGGATCTTCTTGGCAATGCAGTGGTCCTTCTCCTTGTTGGGATATTGGTCTTCTGGGCAGGAATCACAGCGTGCTGAATCTGAAATCAAGAGTCACTTTGTATTTGATGGTGAAAAAGGACAAATCATCCTTCAATATTGATTACCCTGGGGATAGGTTAGCCTGAGACAAGGATATTTTCAGTTCTTTGGTTTAAATTCTCTGCTTTGAATTTTGTATCCTGTTATTCAGACTATTTATTTATTTATTTTTGCAGGGAAGAGTAGGTAGATATAATTAGATGGTTCTCCCCTTTCTTCAATAGGCCTGTCAATCTCCTGGGAGACTGAGGATGTTGACAGAAAGAGCACATCCTAAATCAGAGGTGGCGAACCATGGGCCCTTTTATGACTTGTTGACTAGAATAGAATAGAATAGAATAGAATAGAATAGAATAGGGAATGGAATGGAATGGAATGGAATGGAATGGAATAGAATAGAATAGAATAGAATAGAATAGAATAGAATAGAATAGA
>WNWU01000210.1:10125-27671 GCA_012654045.1 Ptyas mucosa
GAATAGAATAGAATAGAATAGAATAGAATAGAATAGAATAGAATAGAATAGAATAGAATAGAATAGAATAGAATAGAATAGAATTCTTTATTGGCCAAGTGTGATTGAACACACCAGGAATTTTTCTTGGTGCATATGCTTTCAGTGTACAGAAAAGAAAAGATACGTTCATCAAAAATCATAAGGTACAATACTTAATGATAGTCATAGGGTACAAATCAAATCATATTTAGGAATCAGTCAATATACATCATAAGGATACAAGCAACAAAGTTATAGTCATACAATCACAAGTGGAAGGAGATGGGTGATGGGAACAGTGAGAAGATTAATAGTAGACTTAGTAAACAGTTTGACAGTGTTGAGGGAATTATTTGTTTAGCAGAGTCTCTGGGAGTTGGAGTCCACAAGTCATAAAAGAGTAATTGTTCCCCACCCTGTCCCTAAATAATGAAAATGAAAGCTTGTAGCTAGAGCCGCGGAGGTGCAGAGTTTAGAGTGCAATACTGCAGGCTACTTCTGCTGATCACAGGCTGCCAGCAGTTTGTCAGATCAAATCTCACCAGGCTCAAGGTTGACTCAGCCTTCCATCCTTCCCAAGGTCAGTAAAATGAGGACCCAGAATATTGGAGGCAATATCCTGACTCTGTAAACCACTTAGAGAAGTACTATGAAGCGGTATATAAGTCTAAGTGCTATTGCTAAATCCATGAACTCAGAAGTTCTGCTGGCAAGCCTGAATATTTTGAAGAATGTGAATCTACAAAAAATGATGACACAATTGATATTTGTTTCTATTGAATGCCTTCCTCGATCCTGGAAGATCTACATTTAAAGTGTACTCTACCTGTCTCATTAGAAATGGTCCCTTCTGGACAAGAGTCACATCGGTAGCAGCAAACCTGCTTGTCCTCTGGAACTTGTCTCCTCTCTCCTGACTGGCACCTTTTCTTTCCACATCTGGCAACGGGCACCTTCTAAAAGAGAAAAGGCCAATAATTGAGATGGCCTCAGCAATGAATATGCTTCCTTTGTTCCTTTGTACATTTTGTTTTCCATCATCAGAGTATCTTCAAAAGAAATGGTAAACTCGGGTCTATCACAAACCAGGAAAAGTTATGGAGGGATTAAGTCCACTGGGACTCAAAACCACCAATGGATGTTGGCGATTGGAACTTGGCATTTAAAAGAAGACTTGTGAATTGAACTATAGTTTCCCTAAAAGTAACAGTCATGGGGAAACTACATCTAAACAGGAATGGACCAAGGCAACTGGACTGTTTTTTTCCTTGAGGAAGAAGAAGAAAATCTCACTTCCCATCTAAGAATCTTCATTGGTTCTGGCAGGATGGGGGGGGGGCTATGGAGGAATTAGTTCTGACACAATGTGTGTGTGTGTGTGTAAGATTTCTACACACAAATTTCTATAGAAATTTCAAATTTCTATCTGCAAGGCGGGGTGAAATGCTACTGGTTTGGACCGGTTCTGTCATCCGGGTAGGGAAAATTTTGATTGGTTCAGAGAACTGGTAAGAATCACTTTGATTGGTCCCACCCACCTGCCCTCCCCCTCCTCTCTCCTCCCTCCTCTCACCTCTCCTATATTCTGTTGTTTATTAGCTCAGCTGATTTGCGCGGCAGAGTGATTCCCACCTCTCATCTAAGAATCTTCATTGGTTCTGGCAGGATGGGGGGGGGGGGCTATGGAGGAATTAGTTCTGACACAATGTGTGTGTGTGTGTGTGTGTGTGTAAGATTTCTACACACACATTTCTATAGAAATTTCAAATTTCTATCTGCAAGGCGGGGTGAAACGCTACTGGTTCGGACCGGTTCTGTCATCCGGGTAGGGAAAATTTTGATTGGTTCAGAGAACTGGTAAGAATCATTTTGATTGGTCCCACCCACCTGCCCTCCCCCTCCTCTCTCCTCCCTCCTCTCACCTCTCCTATCTTCTGTTGTTTATTAGCTCAGCTGATTTGCGCGGCAGAGTGATTGCCACCTCAGCTGAGCTAAGAAACAGTAAATGAGTCTTAATCTCATTTGCCCTCAGCTAGAATAATAAAGGGGCACTTTCTGTCTCCCCCCCCCCCCGCCCAACCAAGCAGGGAAAGGAATACTAGCTTTAATGAGATGTCTGGGTGTACAGCCAAGAGCAATTAACTACTGGTGGCACAGTAGACTAAAGCACTGCGATTAACATTCAGCTGCCTGCAATTACTGCAAGTTCTAATTTCACCAGGCTCAAGGTTGACTCAGCCTTCCACCCTTTCTAAAGTAGGTAAAATGAGGACCCAGATTGTGGGGGCAATAAGATGACTTTGTATAAATATACAAAAGTATGAAGGCTATTGCTTAGTGCATTGTAAGCCGCCCTGAGTCTCCGGAGAAGGGTGGCGTATAAATCAAATTTTTTTAAAAAAATTATCCCCGGAAGTGTCGCGACGAGACAGTCGGGGAATTAGCGGGCTCCGATGATGCCATTTGCTTCCTCTGGAGCAAAAGCAAAGCACCTCTTCCAGGGTAGATTTCTCAGTGTCTTCTATTTTTCTTCCACAGCAGAACAAAAAAAGCCTCTTCCTGTGAAGGCTTTTCCAGTTTATTATTCTAATTTTCTCCTGGAGAAAATCTATTCCAACCCTCCCCATTTGAGACAAGTATAACCTGGATGACTGAGGATCTCCACGGACACTGTTGGCTGCTCTAACTGCCTCCTGGGTTTGAAGCAGAATTTCTTCCTGATCTCAACCCTTTTTGATCTGACACAAATGAGATCTCTCTAATATGTTACAGGCAAAAAAGGTTTTTTCGTCAAGTGGTTCCGTCAAAATTTTGATTCTAGTAAGGAGAATATTTTGAATTCCCAGAAGACAATAACTCTTTGGCTGAATTTATTTGAGCTCACCTTTTTTGCCCAGACAATTGCATTGGTGTTAATAGTGAAATCCTGGCCTGTGGAAACCCCGGGATCTATTTGTCCAACTTTCATGGGGGTGAAAGATAAATTGGGGAACAGAACCCAGTTGAGAAGATCATAACGAGCAGATCCCAGTCCATTTTCTGAGAAGGAGACTTCATCTCCAGCACTGTTGTTGAACTGCACATTCCTCAAATAGGGAAGGAGCTGAAAGAAAAGAGAGTTTCAGAAATTGGAATACTTGAAGTTTTGGGGATACTTTTCAAGGATAGCCCCATGTAGACAATGTTGCAAAGGACCTCCTGGCCATGACTGCCACATGCTCCTTGAGTAGAAGTCATGAAACCAGGACAACCCCCAGATTACAGATTGGATCTGTCTGGGGCAGTGCCACCCCATTCAAGACCAGACCTGGCAATTCTCCATAGACCATACATAAAGGTAAAGGTTTCCCTCGCACATATGTGCTAGTCATTCCCGACTCTAGGGGGTGGTGCTCATCTCCATTTCAAAGCCGAAGAGCCAGCGCTGTCCAAAGACATCTTTGTGGTTATGTGGCCAGCATGACTCAATACCAAAGGTGCACGGAACACTGTTACCTTCCCACCAAAGGCGGTCTCTATTTTTCTACTTGCATTTTTTATGTGCTTCCGAACTGCTCGGTTGGCAGAAGCTGGGACAAGTAACTGGAGCTCACCCCGTTATGCGGCACTAGGGACCTTTCGATCGACAAGCTCAGCGTCTTATCCACTGAGCTACTGTATCCCTGGACCATACATGCACACACACACACACACACACACACACACACACACACACACACATACTGTGGGAAGCCACTCCCCTCCTAGAAGAATGAAATATTTTAGGAAATATTAAGAAGGAAGTATATTACATTTTCTCTAAAGGAGAAAGACAGAAACTCAGCTCCCTGCCCCCAGCAGATATTTGGTGCCCATTGAGAAGAACTGGGCCAGCCTATCTACAAGACAAAAGACCTTCAGCTCCAGTGTGATGATCCGGGACCTGACAAAAAGGCAACATAGCCAGAGAACCAGTATGAGTCCCTTTATTATCACCAACTGTGCCCCCAATGTCCCTTTCAACTCTCTGGCCTGGAGAGAGCTCTTCCACCAACCTGTAAATAGCCTTTGGCTGACAATACTTCAGTCCCAAACTTCCAACTATAAATTCAACAAGGCAAGATAAGTTAATTAATCTGGCAAGGCAAGCAAGATAAGGAGTTCCAGAAGTGAAATAGCATGGCAGTAAATCAAACCAGTTGGGAGGATGCCAGAAACTCAGATAAACAGTGAACACAAGATGAACTCAGCATTTCTTCCCAACAATCGCCCCTCCCATTTGCCTCTCCTTTAAACTCCATCCCCAGTTGTGCCTTGTAAAGACGATCGGGTCACTTTCCTCCCTCATAATCCATGCAACCCACATTGGTCTCTTTTCTGTTCCTCCCTGCACTGCCTAAGATGAGGATGGGCCTTGATCTTCATCTGAACCCCCTCTCCCTTGTTCTACCTCTCTCCTGCTCTGCCCAGCCTGACTTTGCTTTTCCCCAGTTTCCTCCACAGCCAACGGAGCCACTCTCTCACTCTGTCAGCTGTTCATCTTCCCCTTTGGATTCAGACTCCGACAGGGGCATGACATCCACGATGATGGGATTATCATACAGGACAAAACCATTCAGCCACAATAGAAACTGCACAACAAAGCCCCTTCATTACATCAGCCAAAGCTTCAACCAAGCTTGACTCAGATAACCTATAAAATCAGCTATGATCCCTGCATAGACCCATGGGAGTCTGACAGCAACCAATAGATTATAGCCCTTGCCACAAGAACAGGTAGCTCAAGGTTGTTCTGTTCTAGAATGAGGTGGATAAAGGACTGAAGCTAGACAGGATAATGGTATAAGCTAACAATTTATTGGCTAACACAACAAGCTAACCATGACCAGCTCTTGGGTTGGCAATGAGAGTGAGAGAGCAAATCTCTCCATCTGGCAGCTCTTTATATACAGTATATACCATTGTCAGATGGATTAGCCAATCAGGCAGTGTCTTTCTCCTGCCTGGTGGCTGCCGATGGAACAGCCAATCCACAGTGCTCCTTCTGCAGTATGGTCTGTGGACTGAACATAACATTCCTTCCCTCCTAGATGGCACATGCATAGTCTTCAAGATATGCTGGGTGTTGCCAGCTCCTCCCAGATATGCACAATACAATAGTGTCTGTTGGAGCAGGCAGACACTGTGCAGGAACCCATGAAACTCCTGGAGACTTCACAGCAACTTCAGTGGCTGGATTGATGGGTGCCAGTGGCCTTAGTGCAGGAGGTAAATTAGCCGTTTGGTCAGCATTGGTTAGGGGTTTGAGGTGCGTATCACTCTTGCTTGCTTCATTTGCTGGGGCCATTGTTGGGCTTGGTTACAGCTGGGCCTCCCCTGATGATGGCTCGAACATAAGGAATAAGGACCAATACAGCTGATCAATGTGGTGCCTCCAAGCGCGGCCATCGTTCAACGTGACCCTGTACAAGTAGGGCCCAGTCTCATCTATTATCTGTCCTGGCAACCAGCAAGGGTCTCTCCTGTAGTTTTGGGCATACACCCAGTCCCCTTTCTTAAAGGAGCGGGCCCTGTTGGTTGAGTCAGTGGGCTTCTTGGGTGAGTAGCATGGGTGTAATCTGTCCAGATCGATTCTAAGACGGCAGCCCATTAAAAGTTTGGCTGGGCTGCAGTTGGTTGTTAGGCAAGGTGTGGCATGTTGGGAAAGGAAGTATGTAGCAACTTTAGCTTGCCAGTCCCCTGGGCCAAGCTTGGTTAGGGCTTCTGTTGTAGAATGGATTATCTGTTCAGCCAGGCCATTGCTTGCCGGGTGAAAGGGCATGCTGAATCCCATGCTTTGCTAAAAACATTTGGAATGGTGCCAATGTCAGCTGCGGGCCATTGTCCAACACTAATAGGTCTGGCAGCCCATGGGTTGAGAATAGTTTCTGTAAAGCCCTAATGATGGCTTTGGGGGTGGCTGATGCCATTAAGACCACCTCAACCCATCAACCACTACCATGAAGGTCTGCCCCTGAAAGGGCCCAGCAAAATCAACATTTATTTGGGACCAGGAGTCCTTAGGGGTTTCCCACTCCCTGGCTGGGGGAGGTCAGGGAGTAGGGTGGATGGTGGTCACACAGCATGCTAAGCCATAGAAACATAAAGGGTTAAATGAATTTAGTCGAGTGTCTTCCTAAAACTGGGTTCAGGAAAGGAACTGAGGTGTTTCTGCAACTATGTTTACTAGGACTTCAATTGAGCTGTTGAAGCTTCTAGCAGAATTATCATCTTGCTGTGGATCACTCTACTCAATGGTTACTCTGTGAAATTCATACAACCATTGAATACCTCTGGAAACCTTTTAGGAAGGTCATACCTACATGAATCTTATGTACAATTGGTTTGTTTTATTTCTGTTTCCCCCACCTACCCCTATCAAATCAAACATTATACTTTATCTGTATTATAGTTTTTAAAATTTTGCTGTTTTAATTTGCTTTGAGATGCAGTGATATAATGCCATACTGATATTTAATCAGTAATTCAAGAAATATACACTGTAGGAAGGCCGTCACCTCTCCAAATTAAAATATTATTTATTTTAATATTAAAAAGAGGCAGGATAGAATATTTCCCCTAAAGGAGAAATGGAGAAATTTTTTAACAAAGGCAGAAAGCAGCCCCAGTCTTCCTGACATAGGAAAACAGCCTCAAGCAAGGAGATTTTGTATCTATTCAGAAACACTGGGCCAATCTAATCATATGCAAAGAGACTCCAAATAAGCAACACAATAGGAAAGGAGCCAAAGCTGACAAAATTAGTTCAGACAAACACCTAGAATTTGCATTTCCTCTTTTGCCTGTACAGCCAGCCATGACCCCTACATGACCCCATAAGAATCTGGCAACAACCATTAAAATATTGAAGGACATATTCTTGCACAGGAAGAGGCAGCTCAACCCTCAACCCTCAAAAGCCCACCTACTCTCAGCCCCATTTTGTCAGCCACCCCAGAAACATGCTGCTGTCACTTAGTTTCTGACTACCAAATAAACAGAGATTTCCTTTCCTGCAGCCTGCCTCCATTTTATTTCCATTGTTTTTCTCCTGGCTTGGAATCAGATCGGATTTTTCTTCCAACAACATGGAAAACTTCTTCTCTAAGGATCTTTGGACTGGAATTTTTTTTTTAAAAAAAATGAAATTACCTGCCATGACTGGACATCTGAGATCCTCTTTCCAAGTCTCATCATGGTTGGTCGCACTCCTGATTCCAACATTGCATGTAAAGCATGTGCCACAGCATAAATGGCATTATAGATATTGTAACTTTCACTTGCTATGCTTGTTTCAAACATGTAAGTTGGCAGATTCTGTAAATTCTCCTTTCCTGTACATGCTTTTCCCCCCTTTGGAGGGATCTCTCCTGGTTTGTGGATTTTGCAGCCAAAGACCAATTCCCACCACAGTGGGAGAAAGAGATCCCCTCGTGGGTTCAAAGGGTCTAAAGACAGGAGGAAATGGCTGAATTCTGAGACTTCCCTGGTGTAGTCCCTAAAATGCAAGGCCCCGTGGAATGGCTTTATAACGTGCAATGTATGTTGAGCGTTCACTATATTAAGTTTCCAATTGGTTGTAAAGATCCAAACTTTGACAAATATTACACTTCTCAGCATTTCATAAGCATATACAACCATCTGTACATGTACAAAAATTTTGGAGTCTACAAACAAAATAATCACTTCACTTTCAGACCAAACGTTGAAAATATGATATAATTCAGAATCTGGAAGGTTAAAAAAATCAAATTTTATTACTTCAGTGAAGGCCAGGCAGATCTCTTTCTCCTTGAGCAATGGCATCAGGGATGAGATGAAACGTTCTCCACTGTCACTTTCAGGGGCCAGAAGCCCAATCCAGTTCCACTGGAAATACAGGAGCAATTGCACTAATCCCACACACTGATGAATTTCCTTGGAATTAATCCGGAAGAAGGAAGGATAAACTTTCCCATCTCCCAGAGTGAACTCAATGCCAACACCGAGCTGTAAAAAAGGAGAATCTTCTTTCAGAATATTACGGTGACTTTAGGGCAGGGGTCTCCAAACTTGGCAACTTTAAGACTTGTGGACTTCAACTCCCAGAATTTGTCAACCAGCTTTGTTTAAGACTAAAGTTGCCAAGTTTGGAGACTCCTGGTTTAGGGAGTCATCATTGGGTGGTTTATTGTCCCACCAGTCAGGTTTACTCACACAAGCTTCATCTTGCTCCCTTCTTAAGAAGAGTCACTAGTGGCATATTTTGCCTGATTGTGATAAATCAGAATACAAGGGCATAAACCATCTACCAGATACAGATAATAAACTGCACCAAAAGGTGCAAAAAGATGATAAACTTTTATGAGAGTCAAGAGGTAATTCACCTTGGCCAGTTTCAGAATTATTCAGTATCTCTTGGCGGTTATATAAAAATACATCTTGTCATGTAAAATATAAAAATCAATTCAACTATAGAATGGATTATCTAAATCATGGGTCGGCAACTTTAAACACTCAAAGAGCCATTTGGACCTGTTTCCCACAGAAAAGAAAACACCGGGAACCACAAAATCCTTCCTGTGCCTGACTATTTCTTGAGCGGCCACAAAACTAGCCTATGTAGTTGAATTTCAAGATTTTGGTTACCACCTTTAGAGCGTTCCATGGCTTAGGACCGGGGTATCTACGAGACCACCTTCTGCCACCAATAGCCTCTCATAGACCAGTACGCTCCCATAGAGAGGGGATTCTCAGGGTGCCGTCAGTCAAACAGTGTCGACTGGTGGCCCCCAGGGGGAGAACCTTCTCTGTGGGAGCACCCGCCATCTGGAACGAGCTACCCCCGGAGATACGGACAATCCCGGATCTTCGCGCTGTCCGCCATGCCCTCAAAACATTTCTATCCCAGCAGGCTATCCTGGCCTAACCTCTTTTAAAACTGCTTTTAAATTTTAAATTTTGAATCTGCCCTATAAATTTGAGGTGTTTTAATTTAATTTTATTTCTGGACCAAATTATTTAATTGTATTTTAATCGGCTTTTAAATATCTGTATCACATGTATTTATTGTTTAACTGTTCACCGCCCTGAGTCCTTCGGGAGTAGAGCGGTATATAAATTTAATAAATAATAATAATAATAATAATTAAACCTTCTGTTTTCTTCTGAAATTTGTCTTTTCTTGGATTTATCCATGGTTGGCCTGCCGAGAGTTGAAAAGCTCAATAAATCATGTGCTGGCGGGTGTTACACATTAGCGGTTGTGACACATATGTTGAGTGACAGGGAGCCGCAACAGAGGGGTGAAAGAGCCGCATGCGGCTCCAGAGCCACAGGTTGCTGATCCCTGATCTAAGTGATAATCCATTCTATAATTATTATAGAATAATAATATAGAATAGGATTATTCTATAGATAGGATTATCTATCTCTGATGTGTCCCCACCAGGTTTAGTGGTGGTATTCAGCCGGTTCAGACCAGTTCAGGTGAACCAGTAGTGGAGACTGCAGGTGGAGTGGAGTGGGGTGAGATGGGGTGGGGGTGGAGGTCGGGGCTATGCTGTCCTATTTAGCCACGTTTTCAAGGCCGAGCGCATGCACAAAAAGCAAAGCAAGCAAAGTGCATCCGTGGAAGGCCGGTCTCATGTGCAGAGGTGTGCTTGGGCAGGGCTAACCGGTGGTAAAAATATGTGAAACCCACCTCTGCCACCAACACCTTTGTTTTCATCATTGGCTTTTGTGTGAGTTTCTGTTGTTGTTCCCCTGTATCTAGTGGAGCCCCCTTACCTGTGGGACTTTGAAAATGCTGAAGATGGAGGCCATCTGCCCTGACGATTCGGGGTTGTCACCTCCAATGACAGAGAGCAGAGGGTCCTGCTTGTCACATTTATAACCTGGGATCATTCGTCCTCTTGTGGAGAGCAGGGAGAGGCTGTATAAGAAAATCTTCCTCTCCATCTTCTGATTTTCATAGATGTGGAAGCCAAGGCTGATGTTGGGGAGCAAAACCAGATCCTTGTTCACCTCTGCGACGGCAAACATCATGGCCAAGAGCTGCTGATAGTTTTGGGGTGTGGGTCTATAGTGAGAAAAACATTGGGTAATGTTACAGGAGAAATCTTGTGTGCTGGTGGAGTTGGTCTTGCTTTTTTTGTGTATCTTTAGAGCAATAAGTCAGAAGTTTCATTGAGTTGTTTTGGCTTTTTTTAAAAATGATGTTTCTTTATTAAACTTGGATGGTTTTCTGAGGAAGCTTGTTTGTCTGTATGCTAGATAACACTCTATTCTCCCTTCCTTCTTCACTTTTCTCCAGTAGCTGAACAACTTCCCAATTTGTTTCTAACACTCTAATCGATTTGTTTCTCTCTTGGAGCAGCTTCTTCAGGTCTGAGTACAACACTCCCATAAGGGTCACAACACAGATTTACTAAGGGCTGACATTAATTGCTGATTCCTAAATGGAGGGATTTGTTTTGACAGTACCCAACAATGGAAAAAGATTGAACTTTCCTTTGAGGTTTTTCTTTTTAGTATGACTTTATGTCCAAATTAATACCAAGTTAGATTCTTCTCTAAGCCAGCACAGTCTCTATGGTATTGTGCTTCCTCAGTTTTACATGGTGTAGAAATCACGATAGCACTTAGACTTATATATCACTTTACAGTGCTTCACAGCCCTCTCTAAGCGGTTTTACAGAATTCAGCAGATTGCCCTCAACAATCTGGGTCCTCATTTTACCCACCTCAGAAGGATGGAAGGCTGAGTCAATCATCAGCATGGTGAGATTTGAACTGCCAAATTACAGGCAGCAGGCAAGCAGCAGAAGTAGCACTGCAGTACTGCACTTTAACCTCTCTCTGTGCTACCAAAGGTTAGGGTTAGGATTAGGTAAAGGGCAAACCCAATGAATAGAATAGAATAACAGAGTTGGAAGGGACCTTGGAGGTCTTCTAGTCCAACCCCCTGCTTAGGCAGGAAACCCTATATCATTTCAGAGAAATGATTATCCAATCTCTTCTTAAAAACTTCCAGTGTTGGAGCATTCACAACTTCTGGAGGCAAGTTGTTCCACTGATTGATTGTTTTAGCTGTCAGGAAATTTCTCCTTCTTTCTTTCTTTCTTTCTTTCTTTCTTTCTTTCTTTCTTTCTTTCTTTCTTTCTTTCTTTCTTTCTTTTTGATTTATATACCGCCCTTCTCCCTGAGGACTCAGGGCGGTGTACAAAATTAAAAAACATGTAATACAAACAATAAAAACAATTAAAATATATATATATATATTTATATATAAGTTCTAAGTTGCTTCTCTCCTTGATTATTTTATCTATTTATTTATTTTATTAGGCTTATATGCCGCCCTATCTCCAACGGACTCAGGGCGGCTCACAACAATAAAAACCACAATATTCCATTATACAAAGTTAAAATGCCTAATTAAATCAGATACAGTTAAAAAACCCGTATAAAACCCCGTCATTCCAGGCCGGGGGACTCGAATAACCAAGTTTTTAATTCGCAGTGAAAGGTGCGAAGGTCAGGGGCCAACCGGAGCTCCAAGGGGAGTTGATTCCAGAGGGTGGGGGCGCCCACCGAGAAGGCTCTACCCCTGGCGGCCGCCAGCTGATATTGTCTAGCCGAACGGCACCCTGAGCAGGCCCTCCCTATGGGTGCAAACCGGGCGATGGGATGTTGTTGCTGGCTGCAGATGGTCTGCCAAATATCCTGGGCCTAAGCCATGTAGGGCTTTATAAGTCATCACCAGCACCTTGAATCTCACCCGGAGGGCAACTGGCAACCAATGCAGGTTGCGCAGGAGGGGTGTTACACGGGAGTATCAGGATTCTCCCATCACAACCCGCGTGGCCACATTTTACACCAGCTGAAACCTCCGAGTGGTCCTCAAGGGCAGCCCCATGTTAGAGAGCGTTACAGATTAGTTTCTACCCATTGCTTCTTGTCCTACCCTCAGGTGCTTCGGAGAATAGCTTGACTCCCTCTTCTTTGTGGAAAGACAGGGAATTCTAGCATATTTCTTGAATTTTCCTCTTTATTGAGAAAAGGACAAAGTTCTGAAGATCCCTAGAAGAAGTATTTCTTTCAGGAGGCCCTGAATCCAAAACAAAGAAAATAATCAGCTACATCTTCCCCCTCCAGGTAAAACTTACGCGATTTCATTAATAATACCAAATGGGTGCTTTTGAAAATCTGGTTTTCTGGACTCCATAAAAGTTACCAGGGGTAAGTTGCCTCCAATAATCAGATCACCGGGCTTGTAAAATTCCCATTCATATTGAAACTTTAAATGTTTTGGCAATGCACATACAGTTTGAATCCTCTTAGCAGTCATTGGAGGCAGGAACCAGAAGAGCAGCAGCAGCAGCAGGAGAGGCAGCCCAGTCATTCTTCTCACCTTCCTTCCTAGATCACAAATCAAGGTATTTTGCAGAAGTTGAACTGCAAGTAACTCTTGAAATCTTACTAGAGCTTTAAGCACCATAAACAGCTTCCAAGTCTTTTGGATGCCCTCAGGACAAATTTATCTGATGTCTTTTTGCATTATCACATTTGTATCTTATCACTTTATTTCCTCCTATCTATCCTATTCTGAAATAACAGAAAAACAGAATTGTAAGGGACCTTAGAGGTCTTCTAGTCCAACCCCCTGCTTAGCCAGGAAACATTACTTCAGACAAAGGTTATCCAACATCTTCTTAAAAACCTCCAATGTTGGAGCATTCACAACTTCTGGAAGCAAGTTGTTTCACTGATTAATTATTCTATCAGGAAATTTCTCCTTAGTTTTAGGTTGCTTCTCTCTTTGATTAGTTTCCATCCATTGCTTCTTGTCCTGCCCTCTGGTGCTTCAGAGAATAGCTTGACTCCCCCTTCTTTATGGCAGCCCCTCAAGTATTAGAAGACTGCTATCATGTCACCTCTGATCCTTCTTTTCAATAAACTAGACATACCCAGTTCCTGCAACCGTTCTTCATATTAGGCAATGTGCTATATATAATTTCATCTTAATGAAAAGATCACAAGACTAATCAATCAATAAAATACTAATATATCAGTCATGCTTTATCTTACCTGTGTTTGAGCTTTGATACAAAGGCCAGCTCAGTCACACCGAAACCCTGGAGTTAGCTCTTTGGAAGACAAGACAAAAGTGCCCCCATAGTGGAAGAACTCAGAGCATGTTTTTTAAAGCAGGTTTTATCCTGGAATATTTTTGCGGGTTGAAATCCACAGAGGATACAGAAAGAATTACTGTTCTTTGGATAATTGCAAGAAGCAAATGTCCTACCCACTGAGCAACGGAAGTTGTTTGAATATCAGGTAGTTAAAAACATGTTTGTGTCTCTTGTTGCTAATTCACAGATGGAGTTGAGAGTCAAGGTAAAGCTGAGCTACAATGTTTTGACCTACCTGAAAGTGAACACCTGCACACAAGATGGAGTTTGGCCTCTGCCGTAGTATGCTCTGATAGAATGGGTGTTAACCAGATCACATCGCAATGCTGAGATCTAAGAAGAAATATTTTAATATATTGTGCTGTGGTGGCATACAGTGGTTAGAATGCAGAATTGGCCTGCAATTCTGCTGACTCGTGGGTTCGATCACTGGTTTAAGATTGACTCAGCCTTCCATCCGTCCAAGGTTGGTAAAATAAGAACCCAGATAGGAGAGGTGGGGCCAGCTGTCAAGGAGGAAAGTTGTGTAAATCAGCACTCCGATCTAGAGAGCCATTTCTCAGCAACTTCCAACCAAGCGGCGGACTTTTTTGGAGTCCCAGATTCCTTGGAGGGGGATCAGAAGGAAGAGGCACCTGCAGTGTAGCTCTTGATGGTGGTTGAGATATCGGGTGGCAGGAAAGCTTCAGAGAAGCTGATTAGGGAAAGGAGATGGCCTGTAATGGAGGTCATGAAGAAATGACAGCAGAGAGCTGGACAACAATAGTGGTGGAATAGCGGGACAAAGGCAAGACGGAACTAGTGGAAAGTAAACTTGGCAACCTCTTGTGAGTGATCTGGGGTGAGAGATCTTCCCAGAGAATTTCTAAAGAGGGAAGAGGAAGAAAGAGGCCCCAGGAAGGAGGAGAGTAGTTGAAGCTCCATCCAAATCACAGCGGCAAATGGCAAGTTTGGGCTTAAAAGAGATTACTGCAACATGATAGATAATATTGGCTGTGGGAAAAGACCAAGGGGGATTTTTCTTACTCTGTATGAATGGATATCAAGAAAGCAAATAATTCAAAGTTGAGGAGTAAAAGTGCTGACAAATCGAAGGGTACAGACATCTTGAAGAGGGCTTGATTGCTGAGTAATTATAAAGGGTTGCGAAGGAGATACCCAGTGGCCAAGAAGAGACTGGATATAATTTATAGGCGGAAAGGGCAATTTAAAAAGGATTAAAAGAACTATACTCAAGAACAGTGGTTCTCAACCTGTGGGTCGGGACCCCTTTGGGGGTCGCACGACCCTTTCACAGGGGTCACATAAGACCATCTGAAAACACATATTTTCAATGGTTTTAGGAATAATTTTATGGTTGGGGGTCACCACAACATGAGGAACTGTATTAAAGGGTTGCGGCATTAGGAAGGTTGAGACCCACTGCTCAAGAAAGAAGGAAAGACTGCAGGTGACAATCTACTACTAACTAATTTATAAATCACTGGTACAGTGAGGGGAGAGACTGTATACAATTGTGGATGTGGCAGTACTTGCAGAACAGCATAGAGGAAACTGACTGTAATGTAAATGTGGAACACCATATTAAGAAGAAACCATCTCTATTATCACTTTCATTAATTATCGATATTATTTATATTATAAGTGATTCAGCCATATACTCTGCTACTAATTAATTTCAAATATTGATTGATGTTTTGGGTTGAAAATATTGAATTATAGTTTGACATAAGTATTTAAAAACTAAGTATTAAGTGACTTAATAGCATAAGATTAACACAATTGATATGTAAGCCATTAATAGATACAAGAATAATATAAATCTTGTGGTAAGCAGGAATGGAATAGATAAAGTGATAGTTTGGGAGTGCTGGAAGGAAATACGATGACTGCAAACAAGTGAGGAGGTTGGTTTAACCTGGTGACAAAGGTGATGAGTATTCCTAATTTAACGAGAATTGGTACAGAAAGGAGGCAGGCAGCCCAAGCCACGACAGTTGAACTGAGTCCAGCAGGACAAAGGTCTATAGAAGAAATGATGCAAAGAGAAAGATCTAATTCATTTAAGGACTTACAACTAATGTTACAATCAATGCAAGATGTAATGCTGAAAAATCATGAGGATCTGAAAAGAGAGATAGGAGAAGTGGGGAATGACACCAGAGAACTTAAAGAAAAGATGAAATCGATGGACGATAAATTTGAATGTTTCCAACAGCAAATTATGAAAAATGAGCAGAAACTACAAGAGATGGGGGAGAGAATGGGAAGGGAGGAAAAAAAGAGTGGATGAAATGAATGAAAGATTAATACAAGCCAATAAATATCTCAAAATGATGGTTCTCCAGTTAGAAATAGAAAAGGCAGACCACTACTTACGATTTCAAAATGTGAGAGAAGGTAAAGGTGAGGACCTACTGGAGATGATGGTGGATTTATTGGCAGGAGCTCTAGGAATTGGAAAGGAAGAGATGGCTAATGAAATGGACAAGATTTACAGAATCCACACTATCTATGCGAGAAGGCATAATTTACCCAAAGAAGTTCATATTAGATTTGTCAAGAAATTGATTCGAGACGAGATACTACATAGAATGAGAGACGATGCAATAGAATATAGTGGAAGATAATTGGTGGTACTTAAACAAGTGCCTAGAAGGATGAGAGACCTAAGACGATCTTACCAAACTTTAACCTCCAAGCTGACTAGACAAAACATTAATTTTTGGAATTCTGGTGTCATGGCAAGACAAAAGATGAAGATTGGATATGATAAACAAAGCAGAAGAGTTCTATAGGCAGAATTCTGGCAATGAGGTAGAGGAAAGAGAAATAAGAGAAGAAGGTGAACTAAGAGGACAGACATCAGAAGTGATGGAGCCCCAAATTAAAGAGAAAGGAAATGGGAGAGGAGGAAAAGTGGACAATGGAAAAGATGACGAAGGTAGACACAAAAAATATAAAGAAGTTAGACCAACAAGGGCAAAAAGACCTAGATAAAAGTAGAGACTCACAGGAAGAAACAGTGCTTTTAACTTTGAATGTCAATGGTTTAAATGCCCCAGCAAAGACGAAAAACTTTTTCAATAAATTGAATAAGATGAATTTGGACATAATTGTACTACAAGAAACACATATAAAGAGGCAACATCAATATTTATTAAAATGCTCCAAATTGGGGGATATGTTCATACCTCTATCCCAACAGGAAAAAAGGGGGAATTGTGGTATACATTAAAGAGGGAATTCTGGCTAAACAAATGTATAAGGATGAGGAGGGTAGGATACTAATAGTTGAGATAACTCTGAATGAAAAGAAAGTGATGTTGGTGGGAATTTATGCCCCAAATGAGGGTCAAAAATTATTTTATAAGAAGTTACACAATATTATTGGAGAACTAGAATATGATGATATTTATATAGTTGGGGATTTCAGTGTAATAGTTGATAGAGAATTAGACCACGGAAGGGATAAAACAAGGAAAGGTATTAGAGGAGTTAAATATTAAGGATAGCTGGAGAGAAAGAAATGGGGGTGGGGGAAACAATATACATACTATTTGGGCAGACATCAATCGTGGTCCAGAATTGACATGGCTTAGATGTCAATAAGATTAAATTCGGAAATTGAGGAAGTTACAATTGATATAAATTCGTGGGCAGACCACAATCCCATTAAAATTAAATGGAAAGGTCAGATGAACACAAAGAGATGGACTTTAAAAAGAGCAAATAGAGGGATAGAACCAAGATCACCTGAAGTGTTAATACCACTTTATAAGGCCTTGGTAAGGCCACACTTGGAATATTGCATTCAGTTTTGGTCGCCACGATGTAAAAACGATGTTGAGACTCTGGAAAGAGTGCAGAGAAGAGCAACAAAGAGGATTAGGGGACGGGAGGCTAAAACATATGAAGAACGGTTTCAGGAACTGGGTATGTCTAGTTTGATGAAGAGAAGGACCAGGGGAGACATGATAGCAGTCTTCCAGTATCTCAGGGGCTGCCACAAAGAAGAGGGAGTCAAACTATTCTTCAAAGCACCTGAGGGTAGAACAAGAAGCAATGGGTGGAAACTAATCAAGGAGAGAAGCAATTTAGAACTAAGGAGAAATTTCCTGACAGTTAGAACAATTAATAAGTGAAACAACTTGCCTGCAGAAGTTGCGAATGCTCCAACACTGGACGTTTTTAAGAAGATGTTGGATAACAATTTGTGTGAAGTGGTGTAGAGTTTCCTGCCTGGGCAGGGGGTTGGACTAGAAGACCTCCAAGGTCCCTTCCGCTGTTCTATTCTATTCTATTCTATTCTATTCTATTCTATTCTATTCTATT
>WNWU01000210.1:27681-51219 GCA_012654045.1 Ptyas mucosa
TTCTATTCTATTCTATTCTATTCTATTCTATTCTATTCTATTCTATTCTATTCTATTCTATTCTATTCTATTCTATTCTAAATCAAAATGAATTTAATTTGAAGATGGATGAACAAATGCCCCTATTTTTCCAAGATAATAAGAAAGAAGATACAAACAATCAAAATCTATGGGACACAGCAAAAGCCTTTATGAGAGGCATTGCAATAGCATATATTTCGCCGTGCCCTAAAAACTCTTCTTTTTCAGCAAGCAGGGCTGGCGTAACCCCTCCCCCTTTTCTGAGGTATTAGGTTTTTAATTGTAAAACGGGTTTTAATTGGTAGATTTTAAAATTTTTGGCCATACTATATAATTCTTTTACATGTCTTTTAAATTTTGTATTGTATGTTTTTACTTGGCTGTGCACCGCCCTGAGTCCAGCAGGAGAAGGGCGGTATACAAATTTAATAAATAAATAAATAAATATCTGGCCAAGGAAGACAAACAAAAAAGGCAATGAACGAAAAACTTAGAAGAGGAATTTAGTACAGTGGATCTGACAAAGAACTGCAAAAGGAACCACAAAAACGGGAGTTGAAAAAACAAATAGATGTAATTAAACACAAATTGAATATTATTGAAAAGGAGTGTTTGGCACAACAAATAAAAAGTATTAAACAAAACTTCTTTGAAAATGCAAATAAGCCAGGGCAGTGGCTGGCATACAGATTGAAAAAACAGAAAGAAAAAAGATGGATTAGTAAATTATACAACGACGAGGGTAAAGTAATACACCAAAATGAGGGGGGAAAGAAATGTGGCTTATGAGTTTTTTTAAAAACTTGTATGAAGATGATAAAAGGATAGGTTTGTTTATCGTGATTGTTTATCTTGTTATTAATCCACAGAACAGATGGACTTGATAGTTAAAAGGAAGTTTGGTATTGGACCTACATGAAACTAAGCATCTGTTGCCCACAAGGTGGAGTTTGGCCTGTGCCACAGTTTGTTTAGGTAGTATGAGTACAGAGTAAGTGTGAGCGATAGTACCAATTTGTAGATGGAATAACAGGTTTATTTATACCCACGTGGCAAGAGATGCAAGTAGACATATCCCATAGATCCGTGATGGCGAACCTATGGCATGCGTGCCACATGTGGCATGTGGAGCCCTATCTGTGCACACGGGAGTGTTGCCCTAGTTCAGCTGCAGCGCACATGCGACTGCCGGTCACCTGATTTTTGGGTTTTCTAGGCCAACCGGAAGTCGGGAATGGGCTGTTTCCGGCCTCCAGAGGGTCTCTGGGGGTGGAGTGGGGGGGTGGGACAGCCGTTTTTGCCCTCCCCAGGCTCCTAGAAAGGCTCTGGAGCCTGGGGAGGCTGAAAAACGGGCCTTTCGGTCCCACTGGAAGTTGGAAAATGGGCCATTTCCGGCCTCTGGAGGGCCGCTGGGGGGAGGGGAGGCTGTTTTCGCCCTCCCCAGGCTCCAAAAAAGCTTATGGAGCCTGGGGAAGGCGAAAAATGGGCCTACCATGCCATCACGTGCCAAAAGCAGGGGGAGTGTGGGGGAGGGTCATGTGCTTATGTGCGTGGGGGCAAGGCACATTGAATTATGGGTGTGGGCATGTACATGCGTGACTCCCCCTGCTTTTGGCATGCGACGGCAAAAAGGCTGGTCATCACTGCCATATATATTAAAAAATACGCAGAATGATCACTAGAAAACTGTCACTGATAAGAAAAACTGTTGGACTGGATGGGGTATTAAGCAGTCAGTCAGAACAGAGCTGGAAGGGACCTTGGAGGTCTTCTAGTCCAACCCTCTGCTTAAGCAGGAGACCCTATACAATTTGAGACAGGTGGCTGTCCAGTCTCTTCTTAAAAGCCTCCAGGGATGAAGCACCTTACAATTTCTCAAAACTCCAGATTCTGTGAAAGAGGATCGGTTGGTTGATTTTTAAATAAATTTGATTTATATGCCGCCCTTCTCCAGAGACTCAGTGCGTTAAGCAATAGCCTTCATACTTTTGTATATTTATACCAAGTCAGCTTATTGCCCCCACAATCTGGGTCCTCATTTCACCTACCTTAGAAAGGATGGAAGGCTGAGTCAACCTTGAGCCTGGTGGGATTTGAACTTGCAGTAATTGCAGGCAGCTGATCTTAATAACAGTGAATTAGTCCACTGCGCCACCAGGACTCCTGAAAAAATATCTTTGAGGGACATTAGGCATCAAAAAAAATGAGGTGACAGTTTGCACTCAGTTCCATCTTTCGAACGATAAAAGACCCAGCATGCCAAAAATGCAAAAAGGATTTGACAACCGTTTGAAGTGGGTTCACTTCGATTGCATCCTGCCATAAAAGGGAGGGGGGAGGGGGGAGAGTAAGGGGATATTGGGGAGGGGGGGGTGTTGGTGGTGACAAGAGGCACCAGAAATGCCAGCATGAAACAAGGCCTGGCAGATCCAAGGACCCCAAGCGTGAGAACAGAATGTGAATTAATCAAGAGGAGCAGCAACCTGGAATTAAGGAAAACCTTCCTAACAGTGAGGACAATTAACCAGTGCAATAGTTTTCCTTCAGAAGTTGTGGGTGCTTCATCATGGGAGGCTTTTAAGAAGAGACTGGACAGCTGCCTGTCTGAAATAGTATAGAGTTTCTTGCTTGAGCAGGGGGTTGGACTAGAAGACCTCCAAGGTCCCTCCCAGCTCTTTTATTCTGTTAGTTAAGCAGCTCCCATCCTATTCTCTTCAAACAGAAGAGTTGTAGAAGTCAGTAGCAGTAGTCTTACATTAATTTATTCTTTACCTTACTTAATTTGATTACTAAACTCTTGTCGGTTTGGCACCGAGGTTTCCTCACTTCCTTTCCTGCACTTGCTCATTACACAAAGTAATGGATCGTTTCTTGGATAATAGCATGAGCTCAACAGTAGGTCTCAGCTTCAGGGGCATTTTTGGATATCCAGTTTGTTTCCAGAGTTTCCTCACCCATCTGCTTCCTGTGGTTCTTGAGCAAAGAGGCCACGTTATTAAACGCTGACTTTCTTTCCTTGCAAGAACCACTAATTTCATCATTTTCAGCCGGACCGATCTGCAAATATTGAGCCTCCCTGTAGACCTGCAGACTTTTTATTTATTTATTTATTTATTTATTGGTTTGATTTATATGCCGCCTTTCTCCAGAGACTCAGGGCAGCTTACAATGTGTTAAGCAATAGCCTTCATACTTTTGTATATACCTGCTTAGTAGGGCTTTTGCCCCCCCCCTCCCCAAAGCGGTGTTCTTTTTTATACAAAGTCAGCTTATTGCCCCCACAATCCAGGTCCTCAGTTTACCTACCTTGGAAGGATGGAAGGCTGAGTCAACCTTGAGCCTGGTGAGATTTGAACTCGCAGTAATTGCAGGCAGCCGGCTGCTAAGTGCTACTTTAACAGCACTTTAGTCCGCTGCACCACCAAGGCTCCTTTTGCAAATGGACCTGTCTCTTAAAGTTGTTGATTCCTTTTACAGCCAGTCCTTGATTTGCAATAGTTTATTTAGTGACCGTTTCATAACATAACGATAACAGAGTTGGAAGGGACCCTGGAGGTCATCTAGTCCAACCCCTTGTTCACACAAAGTTAGACTATTGAATATAGAATAACAGAGTTGGAAGAGACTTTGGAGGTCTTCTAATCCAGCCCCCTGCTTAGGCAGGAAACCCTACACCACTTCAGACAAATGGTTATCCAATCTCTTCTTAAAAACTTCCAGTGTTGGAGCATTCACAACTTCTGCAGGCAAGTTGTTCCACTGATTAATTGTTCTAACTGTCAGGAAATTTCTCCTTAGTTCTAGGTTGCTTCTCTCATTCATTAGTTTCCACCCATTGCTTCTTGTCCTTCCCTCAGGGGCTTTAGAGAATAGCTTGACTCCTTCTTCTTTGGGGCAGCCCCTGAGATATTGGAACACTGCTCTCATGTCTCCCCCAGTCCTTCTCTTCATTAAACTAGACACACCCAGTTCCTGCAACCGTTCTCCATATGTTTTAGCCTCCAGTCCCCTAACATCTCTTACAACATCAACACGTTACAACATCACTGAAAAAGAGTGACTGATGACCGTTTTTCACAATTACAACTGTTTGTTTGTTTGTTTTAAATTTTATTTATATGCCGCCCTTCTCCAGAGACTCAGGGCGGCTTACGGTGTGTTAAACAATAGCCTTCATACTTTTGTATATTTATACAGAGTCAGCTTATTGCCCCCACAAATCGGGTCCTCATTTTACCCACCTTAGAAAGGATGGAAGGCTGAGTCAACCTTGAGCCTGGTGAGATTAGAACTTGCAGTAATTGCAGGCAGCTGAATGCTAAATGCTGCCTTAGTAGAAGGCATTAGCCTGCTACGCAACTCAGGCTCCTTGCAGCATCCCTGTGGACACGTGATCAAAATCTGGATCCTTGGCAACTGACCCATATTTACGACGGTCACAAGGTCTTGGGTCCATGTGATCCCCGTTTTGTGACCTTCTGACAAGCAAAGTCCATGGGGAAGCCAGATTCGCTTAACAACTGGTTTAACTAACTTAACAGCTGCAGTGATTCATTTAATGGTGGCAGCAGGAAAGGTCATTAAATGGGGCAACATTCAATTAGCAACATCAATTTTAGGCTCAATTGTGGTCGTAAGTCAAGGATTACCTGTATTTCATTGTTTTGTTTGTTTGTTTATTTATTTTTGGATGTAAAAATGAAATCTTGTTCTTGGTAGGACAAGAAGCGATGGGTGGAAACTAATCAAGGAGAGAAGCAACTTAGAACTAAGAAGAAATTTCCTGATAGTTAGAACAATTAACAAGTGGAACTGCTTGCCTCCAGAAGTTATAAATGCTCCAACACTGGAAATGTTTATGATGTTGGATAACCATTTGTCTGAAGTGGTGTAGGGTTTCCTGCCTAAGCAGGGGGTTGGACTAGAAGACCTCCAAGGTCCCTTCCAACTCTCTTATTCTATTTCTATTTCTAAATTAGTAACCCATTTTAAACCTTACTGAATTGAGCAGATTATTCCCAAAGTCAAGTGTTTTCATTTATAAAGAGCAGAGTTAGATATATTATGGCAAATAGGTAAATAAACAAACAAATCAATAAAGTGCAGCTGGGACTGAATAAGCCAAATGCTATCAATCATGAAAAAGGAATCTTACTCTCTATATTAAAGAATGGCTTTTGGAAAAAACTTTTTAAGAGTATTGAAATACAACCAATGGCTATGGCAATGCTGTATGCTCTACTTTGCCAGAGATTTGCATGATACTTTAGATTTATATCTTGTGTTTGGTTATATTTTGGTATTATATTGCACTTTCAAATAAACTATTTACTATGTGTATGCTTAGGATGTTTTTTGGGGAAATTTCCCTTTACATTTTTGGAATAACAGAGTTGGAAGCAGTGGTGGGTTCCTACCGGTTTGCACTGGTTTGCGCAAACCGGTAGCAGTAATTTGGCCTGGGTCACCGAACTGGTAGTGACTGCTGGCTGGCCACCTCGTCCATCCACAAAACTGCCTTCTCCTGTCTACACACAGGTAAGCATTTGCACTACCCACCCCCACCCCCACTGGGCTAGCGTCTACCGAAGCCACCAGTATTGCAGCTGAGGCTGGAATGGGAGGGGGGTGGCCTGGCAAGTTTCACAGCCGTGTAGCTGCAAAGCTTACCAGGCTGTCGCCCCCCTCCCTGCCAGGGTAGATCTCCCGAAGCAACCCAAGTTGCAGCTGCACAGGAATGGGGGGAGGGGGGAAACCCCGAAGCTGCTGTAGTTGCAGGCACAGTGGGGATGGGGGGGTTGGTCTGGCAAGCTTCCAAGCCACTTAGTTGCGAAGCTTGCTGAGCTGCTGCCCCCTCCCTGCCTGGCTAGCATGTCATGAAGTCACCAGCATTGCAGCCATGGCAGGGATGGGGAGCAGCTTGGCAAGCTTCACAGCCGCACAGCTACACAGCCCCCTTCCCTGCCAGGCTAGCATCTCCTGAAGCCATCAGCATTGCTGCTGGAGCAGGGATGGGGGGGGGGTGCCAGCCTGGCAAGCTTTGCAGCCGTGTAGCTCCAGTCCCCTAATCAACTTGGTTCCTCTTCTCTGCACTTTTTCTAGAGTCTCAACGTCTTTTTTTATAGTGTGGTGACCAAAACTGGATGCGGTATTCTAGGTGTGGCCTTACTAAGGCTTTATAGAGTGGTCTTAGTACCTCCCTTGACCTTGATGGTATCCCTCTGTTAATGCAATTTAGGATTGCATTGGCTTTTTTGGCTGCCACTGCACACTGCTGGCTCATATTTAACTGGTTGTCCAATAAGAATCCAAGATCCCTTTCACAGTTACTGCTATTTAGCCTGGTTTCACCCAGTCTATATGTGTCCTTTTGGTTTGTTGTACTTTTGGGGTTTTTGGGTCAAATTATTCTCCAAAGCACCAGAGGGCAGGACAAGAAAGAATGGATGGAAACTAATCAAGGAGAGAAGCAACCGGGAATTAAGGAGAAACTTCCTAACAGTGAGGACAATTAACCAGTGGAACAGCTTGCCTTCAGAAGTTGTAAATGTTCCAACACTGGATGTTTTTTAAGAAGAGACTAGACAATCACTTGTCTGAGATGGTATAGGTTTTCCTACTGGAGCAGGGGGCTGGACTAGAAGACCTCCAAGGTCCCATCCAGCTCATTCTACTCTGTTCTAAGTATTTTGCTTTTCCAAGGTCTTTTGCGCAAGCAAACCCACAGGGAATATTTCAACAGCAGGAAGATGTAAAAATGCCTTATGTAAGAACAGTAAAAGTAACTCCTACAAATATTTGCAATATTTTACCGAGGTGGAGCAATAAATCATAATAATAATACTGTGTCCTGTCCCAGAAGTAACATTTCCTCCAGAACCAATCCCAACATGAAGATCTTTTATCTGCTCTTCACATTTCTTTTCCTTGCATTCCTGCCCGGACCAGGTAAGAAACCAAATGTCTGATAATTCAAAGAAAAAAAAATTGATAGGTCACTTCTTTCTAAACAAGTAAGATCAACTTTGAAAGCAGGGTAATTTAATACATCTTTTTTAGGTCTACCACTCAACTGAGGGTCATAATTTGCAAAAGCTTAAAAAAAGAACTTTTAGAATTTTTAAAGCTAGAAATATCTCAATCCTTGATGATAAGACAACACTTGGAATACTGCATCTAGTTTTGGTCACCATGATGTAGAAAAAGATGTTGAGACTCTGGAAAGAGTGCAGAGAAGAGCAACAAAGATGATTAGGGGACTGGGGGCTAAAACATATGAAGAGTGGTTGCTGGAATTGGGTATGAAAAAAAGGACTTAGGGTGACATGATAGCAGTGTTCTGATATCTCAGGGGCTGCCACAAAGAAGAGGGAGTCAAACTATTCTCCAAAGCACCTGAGGGCAGGACAAGAAGCAAAGGGAGGAAACTAATCAAGGAGAGAAGCAACCTAGAACTAAGGAGAAATTTCCTGACAGTTAGAACAACTTTCCTCCAGAAGTTGTGAATGCTCCAACACTGGAAGTTTTTGGGAAGATGTTGGATAACCACTTGTCTGGAATGGTATAGGATGTCCTGCCTTACCAGTGGGTTGGACTAGAAGTTCTCCAAGTCCCTTCCAACTCTGTTATTCGGATGCCTTTTAGTTTTATTCATTAATATTGACAATCTGAGCTTCCAAAGGTCTGAAAACATGTCTTTGATTTTTCTTCTGAATTAAAACTAGAGAATCCAATATTATATAGGGCATGAAGGAGGGAATGGAAAACCAATGTAGTGGTTCATTATTATATTTATGTTCAGTCTTAGTAAGGAGAAAAAACAGCTATACCATGCACAAGTAATCATCAAGTGAATCTATTTTCTCTTAGCATGGAAAAAAACAAATGAAATGAGGAGACGAAAGGCAAAACTGCTTAACTCATATTTTGTACACTTTTTTTTTAACAAATAGAAAAAAAAACAACAGTCCAATCTATCACTTTAAATGCCTTGGTAACACCACACTTGGAATATTGCATCCAGTTTTGGTTGCCTCAATGTAGGAAAAAAATGTTGAGATTCTAGAAAGAGTGTAGAGAAGAGCAACAAAGATGATAAGGGACTGGAGGCTAAAACATATAAAGAACAAGAATAGAATGGAATAACAGAGTTGGAAGGGATAATGTGACAAAATTGGTGGACCAGCAAAATGCTAATTTACTTGGACTTCAATAAGGCATTTGATAAAGTAAACTATAATCTGCTACTTGATAAGAAAAAAATGGTGATGGCACAGTAGTTAAAATGCATTGCTGTAGGCTATTACTTCTGACTGCCGGCTGACTGCTGGTCAGCAGTTAGATTCTCACTTGAGGAGCACCCGGAGGCTCCAGCTGGCGCAGAGTGCGGCCGCGCGGGTGGTGATGGGAGCGACGTGGCGCTCTCATGTGACACCGCTCTTGCGCGAGCTGCACTGGCTCCCGGTGGTCTTCCGGGTGCGCTTCAAGGTGTTGGTTACCACCTTTAAAGCGCTCCATGGCTTAGGACCCGGGTACTTACGGGACCGCCTACTACCTCCAATAGCCTCCCACCGACCGGTACGCTCCCATAGAGAAGGACTCCTCCGGGTGCCGTCGGCCAAACAATGTCGACTGGCAGCCCCCAGGGGGAGAGCCTTCTCTGTGGGAGCACCCACTATCTGGAACGATCTCCCCCCAGAGATTCGGCGGATCCCGGACCTTCGTGCTTTCCGCCGTGAGTTAAAAACTTTTTTATTTCATCAAGCAGGCCTGGCATAGTATCTCCCCTTTTTATAAGAAAATTTTAAATTGTATAATCCAAATTTTTAGATCTGGGATTTATATATTTTTTTAAAAAATGGGTTTGAATTGTTGGGCAATTGTTTAATTTGGTTTTAATTCGGTTTTAAATTTTGTATTTATGTTTTTTATCTCTGCCTGTTCACCGCCCTGAGTCCCCTTGGGGAGAAGGGCGGTATATAAATCAAATAAACATAAACATAAACAAACAAACACTGGCTCAGGGTTGATTCAGCCTTCCATCCTTCTGAGGTCAGTAAAATGTGGACCCAGATTGTTGGGGGCAATATGCTGATTATAAACTGCTTAGAGAGGGCTGTAAAGCACTGTGAAGTGATATATAAGTAAATGCTAGTACTAAGAGAGGGAGGGAGGGAGGGAGGGAGGAAGGAAGGAAGGAAGGAAGGAAGGAAGGGCCATGGTGATGCAGTGATTAGAATGCAGTATTGCAGGCTAATTCTGTTGACTGCCAACTGCAAGCAGTTTGATCCTGACTGACTCAAGGTTGACTCAGCCTTCGATCCTTCTGAGGTGCTTAAAATGAGGACCCAAATTGTTGGGGGCAAGAGACTGACTCTATAAACCACTTAGAGAGGACTGTAAAGCACTGTGAAACAGTATATAAGTCTAAGTGCTATTGCTAGTGCTGTTGCTATTACCACCAGGTAGATTTATTTGGGAGTATTACAAGGAGAAATAGATTCCTCTGGTGAGATGAAACTGCCTGAAGCCACAGGACGTCTGCATTGGTAGTGGTGTCTTGGAATGAGAAATGTATGTCAATATCAAAGTAGCTTTACTCATCAATTACTTGTCTCTTCTTTTCCTTTTCATAGGAAATGCTGCCAGTGCCAGATACAAAGAGGATACTGCATGACCCCTCCCTGTAATCCAGGCTATTTCTTCATTGGAAAACTGGGTTGCGGGAGAAAAGTGTGCTGTCTTCTGTAAGAAAAAATTCCCTAATAGAGATGCCACAGTTGTAGATTTGTCAAGTGCCAGAGAAATCAGGAGATCCAGGCAGTTCAAATAAGTACAAAGATTTAATGCAAGCTTAGGCTCTCTACAAGAATCTGACCAGAGGTGGTATTCAGCTGGTTCTGATGAACCAGTAGCAGAAATTTTGAGTAGTTCAGAGAACTGGCAAATACAATCTCTGGCTGGCCCCACCCCCCAATCTATTTGCTGCCTCCCAAGTCCCAGCTGATCGAGTCTCAACTGATTGGCTGGGTCTTCTTTTGTTGCCCTGAACAAGAGAACAGAACTGGAAAGCGGGTTAGTGGGGGGGAGGTAATGGGGATTTTGCAGTATCCTTTCCCCAGGAGTTGGGAGGGAACGGGGATTTTGCAGTAGCCTTCCTCCAGGAGTGGGGTGGGAATAGGGATTTTGTAGTATCCTTCCCCTGGAGCGGGGAGGGAATGGGGATTTTGTAGTATCCTTCCCCCAGGAATGAGGAGGGAATGGGGATTTTGCAGTATCCTTCCCCTGCCATGCCCACGAAGCCACATCATGCCCACCATGCTCACAGAACTGGTAGTATGCTCACATCATGCTCACAGAACTGGTAGTAAAAAAAATTGAATCCCACCACTGAATCTGACCAACTAACAGTCATGAGAAATGGGCAGGAGATAAGAAAGTCATTCGGAGGGGGGGGCTAGACTTAGATTGCTTGCAGACACATAGGAACCGGTGACTTATGACGGGTTGACCCCTCCCTTGAGCTCAGCCTGGTCATCTCCTACAAGAGTAGTATAATCTGCCTGATATTGTTTGTATTTACAATGCATTGCAATGGACATGAAGTGGGTTTCCAGGAAAGCTCTGTATAGAAAGGAAGGGAGGAGAGAATAGGTATTGGGGTTCAGGGGGCAGCAGAAATATCGATCTCACTTCTACCAACAAATTGTTTTATCTCATTTCTTAGACGCATCTTAGAAGAATAATGCCATCTCCATCTACTGTCCGGCATGTTTTGAAGATCTGGCCAATGACCTGAGATCACTGCTTGCTATTGCTTTATCTCCATTTATATAAATCCAAATTGCTATCTTATCAGAAGCTAAAGCATGTATGCATTGAAGTCAAATTTGACAACCTTTCCTTGAAATACAGCTAAGTGAGCATTGCAGTTGTTGTGTGAATATTTTAACAGGGGCTTGGGGCAGTATATTCATGGCATTACATTACTCTGTGCGTGTGTGAAGTTTCTGAAAGATGCCCTAATTAATTCATAAGCCATGAGCCAAACTTCAAAAGAAATAGTCATTTATGAGGAGCACCATTTCAGCAATATTCGGATGCAGTTAGAACTAATCCCATGTAGGTTTACGTTCCCCTATGACCCTGTCTCTCTCCTCCTCCCTTGCCATGTCATAAATCACATTCTCCAATTACCCACTTTGGCTGGCTGTGAAATCCAACACCCTTCTTCTGATTGCGGAAAGAAAGCATGTATGGAATGTAGCTTCAGTTAGGGAAATCAATCAGCTCTATCGGTTCTCCCTCCCTTCTGCTTATGGCAACTTGAAAGCTTTGCAAGTTGACAGTGTGTGTGTGTAGATGGGTGCTCACACAATCAATCAGAATAAAGCTGGAAGGGACCTTGATGGTCTTCTGCTCCAATCCATGGCTCAAGCAGGAGACCTTAGACCAGGGGTGTGAAACTCACATCATCACGGTGACATCACATGATGTATCAGGACTTCGCTAAACCAGGCCTGGGCGTGGCCAGCATGTGGCGCATCCAGCCCGTGGACCAGGAGTTTGACAGCCCTGCCCTAGACCAGTTCAGACTGTCCAGTCTCTTCTTATAAACCCCCCCATTAGGCCAGGTTCATGTGCGCAAGGCACGTGAGTGAGTAAAGCACGTGTGTGGAAGGCTGGGCGCATGCGCAGAAGGCGAGTTAGCGCGAAATGAGTGCGCGCATGTGGGGCGAACCGGTGGTAAGAATATTGGAAACGCACCACTGGACTGGAGTACCTGAGGGATCACCTTTTTCCAAGGGTCTCTACTCCTCCAATCTGAGCAGAATTTGCTCAAAGAAATCCTGGAATCCAAAACAAAATAAACCAGCCTCTAATCTATTTGCTTCTAGGTCAGGGGTGGGCAAATGTGGCTCTTTTTCCCAGCTGCACAGGTGGTTACAGGAGCGACATGGTGTTCCCGTGTGACACCTCTCCTGCGCGAGTTGCACTGGCTCCCGGTGGTCTTCCGGGTGCGCTTCAAGGTTTTGGTTACTACCTTTAGAGTGCTCCATGGCTTAGGACCTGGCTATTTATGAGACCACCTACTGCCACCAGTGGCCTCCCACCGGCTGGTACGCTCTCATAGAGAGGGCCTCCTCTGGGTGCCGTCAGCCAAACAATGTTGACTGGTGGCCCCCAGGGGGAGAGCCTTCTCTGTGGGGGCACCTACTATCTGGAATGAGCTCCCCCCGGAGATTCGGAGGATCCTGGACCTACGCACCTTCCGCCACGCTCTTAAGACCTTTTTATTTCACCAGGCAGGCCTGGTCTGATTCCCCTTTTAATAATATTATAAATTTTAATCTGTTTTAAATTATTGGGGTTTTAATATTATCTATGGCCACATTTATTTAATTGGATTTTAGTGTGTTTTAAATGTTGTATTTATATGTTTTATTTATGGCTGTTCACCATAAGTATGTAAATAGGACCATAAGTAGGGCGGTATATAAATCAAATAAACTTGAACTTGAAATTTGAAACTTTTACAACCTGTGGACTTCAACTCCCAGAATTCCTGAGACAGCCAAGCTTGCCCACCTATGTTCTAGGTGACACAAACCTTCCTGCAGTTGATATCAACGACGGCTCAATGTTAAATTTTATCAGTATATTACCAGAAAAAAAAAATCAGAGGAAAATTCCCACCAATAATGAAATCACGAGGCCCATAATTGCCCTCCAAAATTTGCAAAGGGTTCCTCACTAAACATATAGTTTGCATCACCTTATGAGTTGTTGAAGGCAGGAGCCAAAAGAGAAGCAACAGGGGAGACAGCCTATTCATTATTCTCACCTTCCTTCCTAGACCAAAAATCAATGTTTCCTTATAAATTGTTCCCAGGAAATCTCACCACAGCTCCAGCAGAAAATAAGCAAGCTGTGCCATGGGGATGGCCTTGGGGGATTTAATGTCAAGTATGTTTTCACTTACATGCTTTGAGTTGCCACCAAAGTGAAAATTGAGGCCAATTGAATGTCATTGATTGCAAAGAAATTACCTCTTTGCAAGACAAGCTAAATTGATATATCCAGCTCCATTGGAAGAATTCAGAACTTTATTTCTTTTAAGCAGGTTTTATCTTGGAAGACTTTTGTGGGTGGAGATCCACAGAGGATTGATTAAATTGTTTCAGCTTCTACCCTCAAAAAGACACTATAGGACTCTGCAAACCAGAACAACTAGACACAAGGACATTTTTTCCCAAATGCCATCACTCTGCTTAACAACTAATTCCCACAACACTGTCAAATAATTTACTAAGACTGTATTACTATTATTCTCCTCCTCCTTCCTATTACTACTGTATCTCCTCCCACTTATGACTATAACCTTGTTGCTTGTATCTTTATGATTTATATTGTTTTATTTAGTTTCCTAGTATGATTTGATTGCTTATTAGTAACCTATGACTATTACTAAGTGTTGTATCTTATGTTTCTTGATGAATGTATTTTATTTCCTCTCTCTCTTTTTCTTTTTTCTTTCCTTTTATGTACACTGAGAACATATGCACCAAAGACAAATTCCTTTTGTGTCCAATCACACTTGGCCAATAAAGAATTCCATTCTATTCTCTTTTATTAAGAATTACTGTTCTTGTGATATTTGCATGGAAGACTAACATCCTATCCACTTAGCAATACTTTACTTCATACACCAGAAGGGGAAAAACATAAGAAGTTTTCATCAAAGAGAAAGAAGGGTCTAGAGCAGTGATGGCTAACCTTTTGGCCATTGCATGCCAGGAGCGGGGGAGAGAGCAGGGGCATCATGTGCGCACGTGCCAAGAGCCATAATTCTATGTGCCCTACCCCCGCAACCTCCCTTCCTCTGCTCCTGGCACACGATGACCCGTTGGGCCTATTTTTCTCTCTTCCTAGGCTCCAGAGCCTTTCTAGGAGTCTGGGGAGGGTGAAAACAGCCTACCCCACCCCCAGAGGCCCTCTGGAGGCCGAAAACAGCCGTTTGCCAACTTCTGGTTCAGCTTCCCAACTGGAAGTTGGCAAACAGGCCATTTTTGGCTCTGGAGGGCCTTCGGGGGTGGGGGTGGGGAAGGTCGTTTTTGCCCTCCCCAGATTCCTAGAAAGGCTCTGGAGCCTGGGAAGAGAGAAAAATGGGCCTTCCCTGCCACTCCCTGAGGCCCTCTGGAGGCAGGAAATAGCCTGTTTCCCTACTTCTGGTGGGCCCAGAAGGCCGGAGCTGAGCTCATGTGCCCACCAATATGGTTACAGGTGCCACCTGTGGCACACGTGCCATAGATTCGCCATCACAGGTCTAGAGGAAAAAAAAGACACACAGCCAATCCAATATTGGGATGTTGTGAGGCCAAGTCTTTATTTGCTGCCCATTAATAAAGTGGGGGGGGGGGAATCCCAGAGACAGAGAAGATTGAAAGACTGACCCAAGTGAAAACACTATTGTATATTAACTCTTTTATTCATTAAACATGAAACTCAGTCAACTGAACGTTTTAAAAATGCATCACAGATATCATTGACTGGCACTGATGGTTGATACAGGTTGCTGCCAGCATCCTAGGTATCAACCAAGTATTTTCTTGTTGTAGATTAATATTATTGTACAGAAGGAGGAGGAGGAGGAGGAGGAGGAGGAGGAGGAGGAGGAGGAGGAGGAGAGGAAGAGGAAGAGGAAGAGGAAGAGGAAGAAGAAGAAGAAGAAGAAGAAGAAGAAGAAGAAGAAGAAGAAGAAGAAAAGAAGAAGAAGAAGAAGAAGAAGCAGCAGCAGCGGCGGCAGTATATCTGTCATATTAGACGGTACATCTATCAAGACTCTAGAAAGAGTGCAGGGAAGAGTATCCTTCCCCCAGAAATGGAGTGGGAATGGAGATTCTGCAGTATCCACTCCTCTGGAGTGGGGTGGGAATGGAGATTTTGCAGGATCCTTCCCCTGCCATACCCACCAAGCCATGCTCACAAGCTACACCACGTTTAGTCTTCCAAATGTTTGGATTCATGCTGGAGCCCCTCCTCATGGAACTTCTCTCTCTCCAAACTGTGTGAACTGGGCTGTTCCATGCAGAGTATATATATAGTGACTTCTTTTGTGCAGCTTCTAGTTGTTAATTGAGGTGCTGATGGCCAGCTATTAAGCCATTGCTTGTTGTTTCTTCGTGTTGTTGTGCCCTTGGCTACTAAGTACCCGATAATCAGCACTCCTGTTGACTGATAAGGAGCCCATTTCCAGGGATTTAATCATTTTCCTAACTATTTTTGTCTCTGCTTGGCCAACAGTCTTGGTAGCTGCAAAATTGAATGTATGTCCTTGTCCATTGCAATGTGTAAAGGTAAAGATTCCCCTTGCACATATTTGGTGGTCATTCCTGACTCTAGGGGGCGGTGCTCATCTCTGTTTCAAAGCCAAAGAGTCAACACTGTCCGAAGACGTCTCTGTGGTCATATGGCCAGCATGGCTAAATGCCAAAGGTACACGGAATGCTGTTACCTTCCCACCAAAGGTGGACCCTATTTTTCTACTTGCATTTTTTTACATACTTTTGAACTCGTAGGTCGGCAGAAGGTGGGACAAGTAATGGGAGCTCACCCCGTTATGCGGCACTAGGGATTTGAACTGCTGAACAGCCAACCTTTCAATTGCCAAGCTCAGCATCTTAGCCCCTGAGCCATCATTCCCCCTTATTGCAAAATGAGGTTACCATAAATATTCTCCTTATTGGATGAGCAATCCTCACAGCTTGTAATGGGAATTATTGGCACATCTTATGATAAGAGTTAAGAATATCAGCTCAGTTGCTCATGGTAAGAAGAACTGCAAATGACAAAAATGTTAATGCAACATTGCAAAGCATGATAATTAAAAGTTGATTGATTCAGGATAAAAGGGAGGGAAATTTAAGGCTAAATAGAGTTTTTTTTCCTGATATTTTTGTTTATATGTTGGAATGAAATCAAAAGGCTTCTTTCAGACCTTTCTAAATAGGTCACATAGAGTCAGATAGAGTCAGCAAAAACAGGAAAACCTCAATGTCACTTTTATCTAGGATGTGCTTGTTGGGTCTGGATATAATTGGAATAGAAATGTCTACATTAATCTGTGCAGATATAACTACATTTTCTTATTTTCTACTTAATTTTCCTCATGAGGTGACTTCTATTGTTCAGATCTGGCCTCAGCACTATAACATAGCATTTGGGGAGAAAGATACAATTCAGCAGACCAGCCGCAGAGGCCAAGATGGAGAAGATCTCCATGGCCACCATGGACTTCCCTTTGGTGCTCAGATAGCTGGGGAGGAAGGAGACCCAAACAGAAGACCAGCATGCTAAAAGTAATGAACTTGGCTTCATTAAAACTGTCCAGTAGTTTCCTGGCCAGAAAAGCCACTATGAAGCTGATGAGACTCAGGAAACCCAGGTAGCTCAGAACAACATAAAACATGGCGGTTGAACCTTCATTGCATTCCAACACGATTTCTCCCTTCACAGAATGAAAGTCCAAATTAGTGAATGGGGGGGGGGGGAGATTGCCAGCCAGGAGGCACAAAGAGCTGTTTGCACGAGGGGACAGGCCAGGACTAAGATCAGCTGCTTCCCCAAGAGTTTTCTTGCCCAGTTTCCTGGCTTAGTAGCCATGAAGGCCAGAACTACAGTCAGAGTTTTTGCCAAGACAGATGAAATGGCAGTGGAGAAGACGATGCCGAAAGTGGTTTGTCGGAGGAGACAGGTGAGGTTCCTTGGCTGCCCGATGAAGAGGAAGGAGCAGAGGAAGCAGAGCAGGAGGGAGACTAGGAGAAGGTAGGTGAGATCACGGTTGTTGGCCTTGACAATGGGTGTGTTGCAGTGTCTGATGAAGGCTGCCAACACGAGGATTGTGGTCAAAGAGAAGAAAAGAGCTAGGGAAACTAAAACGAAGCCGAGTGTATCCTCATAGGAGAGGAAGTTCATGGTCTTGGGAATGCACAGGACGTGGTTCTTGTTTGGCTGTTGGTCTTCTGGGCAGGGGGTGCACTGAGCTGCATCTGGAAGAATAGGCACCAGCTGACATTAGATAGAGAACCAGGGATTATCTTTGAGGTGAGTCGTTTTCCTAGCGAATGGGGTGAAATTTTATTTATTTATTTATTTATTTATTTATTTATTTATTTATTTCCAATTTATATACCGCCCTTCTCCCTGAGGACTCAGGGCGGTGTACAGCCAGACATAAAAAACATAAAATATAAATATTAAGACATTTAAAATATATATAATTTGGCTACAAAATTTAAAACTCACAGACCAATTAAAATATTAAAAATATTTAAAATTTCTTCTTAAGCCATACGCCCCATACGCCCCATCTTTTTACTTCTGCTATACATAACACAGAAGTATCCAATGGAATGAGTCTCAGAAGATATCATAGCATCTATTAACCTCCCAAGGAGTCTTAATTAATTAATTGGTTTTATTTTATTTATCACATTTTGAAATGCCCGTCTCACACTGAGGGACTCTGGGCAGCATTCAAGAAAATATTTTTTTTAAAAAAACCAGTATATAAAAGTTAAAAATAAATAAGAGGCAAGAATGATTAAAAACAATGTTAAAAATTAATTCTGGACTGCTTTCAGACCACTAGCCTGCCCCATGGTTGCATGCTTCTCTGTGCTCCCCATGGAAGGCTGCAGAACTCTGGAAGGTCAGGAGAGTTGAGGTTAAACCCACCTCTTCAGAGAAAGGTACCAATAAAGGGTACCACATCACACTTATGTCCGGGTTCACATTGCACTTATGTCAGAAGCACCAAAGTATTTCCAGGTTGAAAGGATTAGCTGGTGACATCACCGTTGCCTGGGGATACCCCATTTGGCAGGAGTTGGAGTGAAAGACAAGAGCTCACCCCACCCCATGGCACCACTCAGGCCTAGAACATGGGCTTGCTGGTTGTCAACCCAGCATCCTAACCACATGTCCCACCATACTCTAGATCAAAATTGAAATGAGGGGGTCCTGGGTGCTCTCTGAGTTTGGTTGTTTTCTTGCAGACCTTTCATTGCCAAAAATAGCTAACATCATCATTGCTAAGAACTTGTTGTGACTCCGACCCCCAAGCCCATCATATTGGAGGGAGAAGGCTTCAAAAGTGAAGGAGAGGCATTGGCCAGGCCTCCCTCTCCAGGACCCTCCTCTCTGGCAATGCCTCAGGTGTCTCCAAAAGGAGAAGAGATTGGCCAGGAGCCAGGTATCCCCGAGCAGTCACAGTCGGACAGTGACGGAGATAAGTCTTGGCTGGATCCACGCCAGCATCAGAGAGACAAGCGCACACAATGGAAAAGGAGGCATGCCACAGATAAAGCTGAGTCACTGGACCACACAGCTCAGGGGATAAAAGGGGGTGTGGTGGCCATTCAGGCTCTGTGACGGACAAAGCTAAACAACTAGTGAGTCACATTGTATCTCTGAAACTACGTTATCTGCCTGCCTTGGGTTTAATATGGACTGGACTTGACAATTCTCTGACTTTGTGTATTTGTTTTGGTTTATCTGACGGAGGAGGAACACCTCCCTCTGTGAGTAAAGTTCTTGGCAAGCAGCTACTGGGTTACTGCCAATCCTCAAAGAGCAAGCATGGTCCTCAAGCAACTTGCCTGTTTGATTAGAAATGGTCCCTTCTGGACAAGGAATACATCTGTAGCAACAAGAGCGCTTCTGCTCTGCAACTTTCCTGGCTTGTCCTGGAATGCAGTGCTTCACGCATCGGGAGAAAGGCTTTGTCTGAAAGGAGAGAGTTTAGGAGAGGTTGAGGGGAAAACATTCAGCTTGGCTTCAGGATCTGCATAAAAGCAGCCCCTCTTCTTCCTTCCCCTGAATATAATTTTCATCACAACAACGTGGTCCTCCCTCTCAGCTTTCCTGAACTTTGGAAACAACATCTACTCCCTACCTGGTTGGCCCACACAATGGCATCGGGGTTGATGCTGAAACCTTCAGTTGAAGGATCCTCCGGATTGGCCCATCCGACTTTCTGTCGAAGGATCGTCATATTTGCATAGACGACCCAGTTGAGGAGATCAAATCCTGCGTATTTCATCCCAGTTTCTGAAAAGGAGACTTCCTCCCCAGCGGTGTTGTTGAAAAGGACCTTTCTCAAGAAGGCGTGCATCTGGAATGGCAAAACAAACAAACAAACAAAGTCCATGAAAGTGAAGAGACTTTATATAAAGAGATTTTTAAATTGCAATAACTGGAATAAATGTGTCTCTGTATCCCAGAGATAAAAGCCAAAGAAGGTTGGTTGGTGATGACCAGAAGAAATGTCTATGGAGATTCTCAGTTATCCAGGTCAGAGATTCTCAGTCATCCAGAGCTTCTTTGATAAGAAACGAAATATCTTCAAAGAAAAGCATGGAAGTCCAGTTGGCTCTTGAAAAAGCAGCTTTGGAACACTGGAAGACATGCTTTTTTTCTCCAGTGGTCCCTGCTCAATGGAACACCCTCCCTTCAGAAATTAGAAAGATCCCAACCCTGTTACTCTTTCATAATGTTTCACCCAATCGTAGTGATAGCCAATAGCTGAAAATTCCCATTGGGTGGTCAGGATCCACACTTTCCCAGAAGAAGCGTGGTTCTCTTCTTCATAAATATAAAGGGCTGCTATAAGGTTTTGCAGGGTTTTTGAATCCCCTGAGACAATCACAACTTGAGCATCGTTGTTCAAAATGGTCCAAAGCACATGTACTTGATCATTGTGCAATTCATTGAACAATGAGATTTGAGTAAAGATCTGTTTTACAAATTGTATGCAGATGTCATTCTGGGCAAGGGTGGCATCAAAAATCTGGATGAAATGGTCACTGCTTTCTGAGTTCTGAACAATAATCCCAATCCAGTTCCACCGGAAATAGAGAAGGAGCCAGACTATGGCTGCATTCTGTAGGTGATATTGAGGATCGATCTGATAGAAGGTGGGGAACCGAATCTTATCCCTTAAAACTGGGTCACAGAAGCGGTAGCCTAGCTGAAAGGAGGGTGGAGATAGAGAGAGAAAAAAGAAGCTAATCAAGGAAAATGGTACCTGTATTTTTTGTTACTAAGTGTTGTGGCCTGTCAGCTGCCAGCCCCTCCAGGAGCTGAATTGGAGGAGGCGTGGGAGTCAGAGTCAACATCAAGGCAACCTGAGAGCTCCAAGGGGGAAGAGGGAATGGAACTGTCAGAGAGAGAGGGGGGAGGGCGGGAGGGAGGGAGGGAGGGAGAGAGAGGGAGGCAAAGCCTGGACCGTCTGTTACCCTCAGATGGAGAGTCAACAGCTCCCAGATCTGGAGGTGGCTGAAGAGGAAGAGGAGGAACATCTGGATCCAATGCCTGATGTGTGGATGTGCAGAAAGCAGAGGAGAGGAGAGCAGCGGGAATGTATGGGCTGGTTCTTGGGACGGAAGAGCCACCGCTGCTAAGAAAGCCCCACACTAGCTCTGGGGATAAAAGACAGGGGGCAGAGGTGAATAGATGTGGCAGATAACTATTCATCTCCCTGTCAGATGGACTTGTTAGCCTGAGGTGAAAGAGAAACTTTTTGCCAGGGCTGGTGGTGTTCCTAATAAAGGAATCATTGCTTCAAGTACAGAGGGTTTGCCGTGTTTGGGGAGCCAGGTAAGAGCACTAAGCTAAGACCATCTAGAAGGATTAGCAGCAGGGGTGAAATTCGACCACCTCGGCCCGCCTCAGCTGAGGCGGTAGGGATGATTTGAATTGGTTCGCCGAACCGAACTGATTCAAATCTCCCTCCCTGCAAGCTGCAAGCCTTCACATGTTGGCTTGAGGGGCTTCAGCAGCAAAGTGAGCCGTGCTCGCCCTCTCAACGCTGAAGCAAAAGCTGCTTGTGTCACCGACGCTTCCTCAGTGCTGCCACCATCCCACTCAGCTCCCCGCCCAGACGTCATCATGTCCTGTGCGGTGACTCTCTGGGTCAGCCTTTCAAGGCTGCCATAAAGAGGAGGAGAGGAGGCTTGAACTTTTACCTACTTATTCTTTTTGTAGATAGTGTTGCTTGGAGATGGGATGGGAGGGGGGAATCCCTGGGGTTGGAGGCAGGAGCTGAGAAGATTGAGCTGGAAGATGGCCAATAAGAAGTTGAGGTTTGGGGGAACGGAAGGGGAAGGTGTTGGGGTCAGAGGGTTAGTATTGGCTACGACGAAGTTGGGACCAGATCTGTCGTTCTCAATAAATGAAATATTTCAGCAAAGACTAATTGCTTGGGAGTGCAATTTATTTGAGATGACATCGGAACCTGACACTCTGCACATGAGCAGAGGGTCCAGCGCATGCACAAAAGAGGCATACGGGAGCATGGCATGCACGCACATTCGCACACACTCATCTCCAAGCCAGTAGCAAAGGTAAATGCATTTTACCCCTGATTAGCAGTATATCCAATCTAGACCAGAGATGGGTTTCAGCAGGTTCTGACCAGTTCTGGAGAAACGGTAGCGGAAATTTTGAGTAGTTCGGAGAACCGGTAGTAAAAATTCTGACTGGCCCCGCCTCCATGTATTCTCGGCCTCCCAAGTCCCAGCTGATCAGGAGGAAATGGGGATTTTGCAGTAACCTTCCCCTGGATTGGGGTGGGAATGGAGATTTTACAGTATCCTTCCCCTGCCATGCCCACCAAGTCATGCCACGCCCACCAAGCCACACCCACAGAACCGGTAGTAAAAAAAATTTAAACCCAGATTTTTTAATCTAGACCCCCTCATCCCTACATCCCTTTGTATCTTCATGAGATTTTCTACAGGTCACAGAATTGGCTCTGTAAATTGTTAGCAGTAACCATACAAGGAAGAACTTACTGCCTTACATCTGCATTCAACCTTCCATCATATTGCATGTCCAAGTACCTGAGAAACCTTGAAATTGCCAAACACGGTGGCCATCTGGTATGAGATTCTGGAGCTGAGACCTCCAAGGACAGAGAGAAGGTTGTCCTTCTGTGTGTCACACTGGTAGTTAGGGAAGACTTTCCCCCCGCTGGAGAGCAGAGACAGGCTGACATCTTGGGCCATGCTTCCATATAGGTTATCTTCATAGATGTGGAAGCCCAGTGTGATGTTGAGGAGAAGCTGTGGGTCTTTGTTGATCTCCTGAATGGCAAATGCCAAAGCCAGAATGTATTGGTAGTTCTTGGGAACAGGTCTTTGTTGCAAGTATTAGAGGACAAAAATCAAACAGGAGCAAAAGAAAGATGTTTATCTGATTAAGAAAGCATTATCAGAATTCTAGGAATTAATCGTAAAAGAGATCAATATAAATTAGTTGTGTGAGCCCTGCCACAAACTAAAACCTTTAAGAAGAAAACAGTTCTTGGCTCCATTTGCTGAGAAAGGTATATTTTTATTAGAGATCAAATATATTATAGTACTGCATAGCTGGAACTGAGATTTGCATGTCAAAATCCCTAGGTTATATAGAATAACAGAGGTGGAAGGAACCTCGGAGGTCTTCTAGTCCAACCCCTTCCCAGGCAGGAAACCCTACAGCACTTCAGACAAATGGTTATCCAACCTCTTCTTAAAAACTTCCAGTGTTGGAGCATTCACAAATTCTGCAGGCAAGTTGTTTCACCGATTAATTGTTTTTAACGTGATAGTTTTTGTATATCTTGTTTTCTCTACATGTTTCACTTTTCTTCTTTATACTTTAACTGCTATTCTAATAGAAAATCCTTCATAAAAATTATTGCATTACATTCTTCATTAAATTGTCTTTCCATTGGTACTACACCAAAAAGAAGTGATGTTATTAGCTAGTTTTAGAAAGTACACTTTTCCCAAAAGGTTTCCACAATTTTGGCCACTACTGTACATATCATCCTTAATTCTAAATTTCTAACTTCTTCAACCCTAACCTTAACCCTAAGCTTCTTCATTTCTTATAGGACCAAGTAAGTGAAAAAAGCAACTTTGGAAATTTAGTCCAACAATAAGATAGAGGACCCTAGCATTATTTTCCCCCAGGTTTAGCCCAAACAGGCTTCTCTGCAATATGTATCTTGTCTTTAGCAACCTGGAGAAAAGGCTGACTCCCTACTCAAGTGATAAGCTTTTCTTCATCACTGAAGAGTCAGAGGGCTTGAGAAAGGAATTGGAGGGAAGATTGATTCATCAGTTGAATCTGATGGACAACCTAGTGGACAACCATTTAAATATGAACTAGCAGTGTGCAGCAGCTGCCAAAAAAGCCAACACAGTTCTAAGCTGCATAAACAGAGGGATAGAATCAAGATCAGATGAAGGGGCCTGAGTGGCGCAGTAGACTAAGGCACTGATTAACATTCAGCTGCCTGCAATTACTGCAAGTTCTGATCTCACCAGGCTCAAGGTTGACTCAGCCTTCCATTCTTTCTAAGGTAGGTGAAATGAGGACCCAGATTGTGGGGGCAATAAGTTGACTTTGTATAAATATACAAAAGTATGAAGGTTATTGCTTAACGCATTGTAAGCCGCCCTGAGTCTC
>WNWU01000210.1:71241-86619 GCA_012654045.1 Ptyas mucosa
CCCCCCTTTTTTTCTGTCCTTCTGGAAGGGAAGGAAGAAGGGGGGCAAGATGGCTGGTCTTTTTGAAAGCAAAGAAAGCAAAGGAGGGTTAATTAACCCTCAATGGTCTGATTTTGAGGAAGCTTTGAGTTCAATTACCTCTGCTTTATTGAAAAGAATTGATACTATATTTCAAGCTTCTCAAGCTGGAAACAATGAAATACATGGAAATACTGAGTTGCAATCTAGCAGTGGGGGATTGAATGAAGAGTTGGGAGATGTAAAAAAACAACAACAGATTATAGCAGTTTTTACTGAGGAGAGAAAGATGAATGCTGAGCAGAATAAGGAGCAAGAAACTTTGGAAGCTGATGAAATTTTGGTTACACGAATTTTTTTTTATAAAACTCAATCTGCATTTAAAGAGGTGTTTCCAGAAGAAGCTACATTTCTGCAAAAATTTTATAATATGCAATCCCAAAAACCGCAAAATTTTACTGGAGTTAAAAAAGGCAGAGGGATCAAAGTTAAGAAGAAAGTTCGTAAAAAGGAAAAGAAGAAAGCCTGGAGAAATGGAAAATAACCCTGCTTGACGAGATGATGGTCCTTAAAAAGCATTGTTTAAATGTTTAAAGATTTTGAATTTTTGGGGAAAAAAAAGCAGACAGCAGTTTAATGCCAGTTAACTAAGTGATGAGCGACAATGAGGAGGCAATCTACAGCTGTATTGGAATATTTTGAGAAGAATAAACAGATCACAGCAATGCTGGTGTGTTGGGCTGTGAAATATGCCCTGACTTGAATGATTTGGAATATTTTATTAAGGACTGTAATAAATCTGGATCTAACTGTAATGGCAGAAGTTTTATTGAATATAGTAAATTGGAGTTTCCTGTTTGATGGTAATAAATATAAGGCAAAAGGACTATGGACCTAGAGCAATTGCAGGTGATCTGGTGGTTTCCCTAATACGTCTGATGAATTTACTAATCTAATTTTTGACTGGATTTGATGGATACTATTTCAAATATAATTATAAAGTCACTCGGGTTTTTTTTATATATAAAGAAGCAATTTTTTTATTTAGGTGGGTAGACGCAAATGAAGATATTCTATATGCTGTTGGAAGATGTGAAGACAAGAAGATTACCAACTGGTTCAATCTAGTATGAAGAATTTAAATGTTTGATATAGTTATTAAATGACGTTTTATCTGTATTGATAAATTAATAAGAGGTTTGATTGTTATATTTTTTTTAATTAAAAAATTTATTATTTTTTTTATCAAGTGTTTTAACTATAATTGGAACTTGATGGTTTAAAAGTGGAGGACGGAAGACTTTATATAGTATTTTATTTTAAATTTGGGTTTTTTTGAATGAGGGTTTCTTTTTGTTGTTGTTGTTGGGTTTTTTTTTCTTTGTTTTAAATGAAAGAAGTTATAAAATATCTTGTTAAATTGTATAGACTTAATAATTTGTTAAGTATTAATTAGCTATATTGAGTAATGATAGGTTTGATTAGGTAATACTTAATTGTTTTATTAACTGCTGAATTATAAATGGAGATTAATTCTGTTGAATTAGATGGAATAAGAAGAAAGAAGACTTGCTTTCCTTTTATCTACTTGTTTAATGATTATGATTATGATAAGTGTGAAATGGAGTTTAATCTAGAGAATTTGAGCTGTATTTTATCTTGTATTTGCTCTGGGAAATCAGGGGGGGTGGTAGGGGAGGGGGGAGAAAATGTATGTAAAACTTTTAAAACTTTTTCAATTAAAAAAAAAGAAATCTGGAACAGCTCCTGGGGGGATTCAGTTCAGTGACACTACAGATCCATCTGAGGATGCTGGAGATTGGAGCTCAGATTTTGGCATGCAAAGAAAGACTTGTGATATTGAGCTACAGCTTTTATGACACAATAAAACATGAGAATCCAACTGAACAGAGTGAAGAAATAAGTTCTTTGAGGAGTCTGTGTTTGTTAGCAAACAGAAACAGAAGAAATTTGTGGTAATTGAGACAACCATGTAGAATTTGATTCTCAGTATCATTTATCAGTGTTTCTGTTTCCATGTAACTGATGTTTTTTAATTAATACAATATTTTTATTGAGGATAGTAACAGTAGAAGGGTTGGGAATAAATTTGAGTTTTACCAATTTTGAATATCTATCCTTATATCTTCTATTACCTGTTCACAGGTATGAATGTATCATTTACTCCATCTCTCTTGAAATGTTTAAATATGAGCACACCTATTGTTTCCTGGAAGAAATTCCTCCAGTGCCTACTATTAATTTTTTTAGAAATCCATTGCAATGAGCCTCCATTATTGGGTTTGGGTTGTACGTTTCATTCTCAATGGTCCTTAGAAATTACTGTTGCTTGCTCTAATGGCCAACTGGGTTACAAGAAGTCCTTCCCAATTGTGACACAAATCATACCTCAAATGTCTTCCACGCAAAGCACATTTTTCACCAAATGTCATGCTTTCATGTTTCCTGATTCAATAGTACTATTTTCCAGTTGGGATGTTCTGCATCCCCAGGAGTTAATGAATCTTCCAGCTCACCTTTGTAGGCCACACAATTGCATCAGAGTGAATGGTGACATCCTGGCCTGGGGGAGCCCCAGGGTTTATTTGCCCAACATTCAGAAGGACATTTGATCGATTGGGGAGGAGAACCCAATTGAGGAGATTGTAACGAGCTGATCCGAGTCCTTGTTCTGAGAAGGAGATTTCCTCTCCAGCACTGTTATTGAACTGAACATTCCTCAAATAAGGAAGAATCTGAAACAAAAGTGACCTTCATAAATTGGAGTAGTTGGTTGAAGGCCACACATAAGGCATTGTGGCTTCTATCATTTGGTGGCTTCTCAGACACGAAACTGATTGTGTAGAAAGCAAAGACAAGGTCAGTCAAAAAGGACACAAATGACTATACACGGAGCACAAAGTCTGAGGGATAAACACAGTGATCTATAATTCCAAGTGTATGATGGAAGGCATGATATTGTTGCCATTACAGAAACTTGGTGGAATGAAATCCATGAACCCATCGCAGTTTTGTTTCCCCCCCCCGCCCTCTGAACATTATACTAAATTCAGTTTTTCTTTCATTTATTGCTGTTTTAGTTTGTTCCAACGTACATTGATATAGTAAAGAAAAGGTAAAGGTTCCCCTCGCACATATGTGCTAGTCATTCCTGACTCTAGGGGGCAGTGCTCATCTCCACTTCAAAGCCGAAGAGCCAGCGCTGTCTGAAGACGTCTCCATGGTCATGTGGCCAGCATGACCAAATGCCAAAGGTGCATGGAACGTTCTTACCTTCCCACCAAAGGTGGTACCTATTTTTCTACTTGCATTTTTTATGTGCTTTTGAACTGCTGGGTTGGCAGAAGCTGAGACAAGTAACGGGAGCTCACCCCATTACAGGACACTAGGGATTTGAACTGCTGAACTGCCAACCTTTCAATCGACAAGCTCAGCATCTTAGCCACTGAGCCACCGCATCCCTATTGGTATAGTAGCATCCAGTTATTTTAAAGAATATTTCAAATAATACATATGGGAAGTTTGCTCTTTAAGATCTATAGACTGATTAAAAAGTGACAGAGATTACCTGCCATGACTGAAAATTGGAGCTCTCCTTTCCAAGCCTCATAAGGGCTGGTCGTGATCCAGATCCATACATTGCATGTAAAGCATGTGCCAGAGCATAAATGGCATTGTAGACATTGTAACTTTCACCAGTCATGCTTGTTTGAAACATATAGCTTGGCAGATTTTTTAAATTCTCTTTTCCTGTACAGTATTTTATCCATTTAAAATAGTAGTGCCCTGGTTTATGGAACTCACAGCGAAATATCTTTTCCCACCACAATGGGAGGATCATATCTCCTTGAGGGTTCAAAGGGTCTAAAGAGAGGAGGAAATGGCTGAATTCTGAGATATCACCGCTGTGCTCCCTAAAATGCAGAGATCCACGCAAGTGCTTTAAAGCACGCCAACTATGTTGAAAATCGTTTGCATGTGGTTTCCAATAGGAAGTTAGGATCCAAAGTTTTTCACATGGTCTCCTTTCATGAAATATATAAAAGTTGACAGCCCAAAGAAATTTTTTAACAATTTCAGATTCTCCAAAGGAAAGAATGACTTCAATATTAGCCCACATTTTTGAATGTAAAGTGAATTTTTGCACTTCCGCATCAGAAGCATCATGTTTCACCATTTGAGTGAAGGCCAAGCAGATCTCCTTCTCCAAGAGCATTGGCCTCAGAGTTGAGATGAACCGTTCTCCGTTCTCACTATCAGAGGCAATAAACCCAACCCAGTTCCACTGGAAATACAGAAGTAGTTGGACTAAACCCGCAAATAGTGGCAATTCCTTGGGATTAATCCGGAAGGAGGAAGGATAAATTCTTTGGTCTCCCTGAATGAACTCAAAGGCAATACTGAGCTGGAAAAAGTGACAATCTTCTTTAGAAGACAAAACTAAAGATTGATGGTGACCTTAAGGGTCCCCATTCTGCAGTTTATTGACCCGATCAGTCAAGCTGAGTTATTTTGAATGATAAGCTTCTTCCTTTCTTAGGAAGAGTCAGCAATTAACATATTTTCCCTGGTTGTGACATGTCAGAATCCAAGAAAACCATCCATAAAGCTGGTATAGGGAATAAGCTGCAGTGAAAGAGGAGTAAGTCTTTTTGGGGTAATAATTTAGGAAGGAATTCCTTCTGACAGGTACAGACATATTACTTTATGTATCTCTTAGAGGAAGAACCGACAATTAACAGATTTTCCATTGTTGTGACATGTCAGAATCTAAGGAAACAAACAATTTGTGTAGGAATTAAACTGCAATGGAAGACTGGCTACCGTTTAATGAATAATAAGTTCCGAAGGACTTCCTCTTGGCAAGTAGAAAAATATTGCACTATGTGTCTCTCAGTAGTTATATAAAATATAGATTGACACATGAAATATAAAAATGAATCCAACTATAACATTAATTGCCTAAATCGTATGCTACTGATGTTCCCCCCTCCCTTTTGGTGTCATCTTGGACTTCTGTGTGTGCTTCTATAGTCTGTCTATAACTATATCTAAAGGATCCCCCTTACCTGTGGGACCTTGAAGATGCTGAAGATGGAGGACATCTGCATTGATAATTTGGGATTGTCTCCTCCAATAACAGAGAGCAGGGTGTCCTCCTGGTCACATTTATAACCTGGAACCATCTGGTCACGTGTGGAGAGGAGAAAGAGGCTGATCAAAGAAACCCTCTTCCTCCAATAGGCATTGTCATACATCTGGAAGCCCAGAGTGATGTTGGGGAGGAGAACCAGATCCTTGTTGAGCTCTCTCACTGCAAACACGAGGGCCATGAACAGCTGGTAGTTGTTGGGTGTGGGTCTATAGTGAGAGAAACATTGTAAAAAATGTTACAGCAACACTTGCGTGCATTGGTGGAGTTTGCCTTGTCTTCTTTAACACATTTTTTTGGGGGGGGGGGGAGATGTTTCTTGATTAAAAGTTGGTTGGATTTTTGAAAAAGGACGAAAGCCTATTTTTCCATATCATGGACCATTTCTTCAGGACAGGCATCCTTTGCTGAGCACAAGACTCAAGTGAGGTCTCAGCAAAGGTTTACCATTATTCATAAGCACTGCTAATTCCAAAACCAAGTTTTGAGTTTTTTATTGTAGCCCATACTGGAAAAGTTTTCAGTTGGTACCTGAGACTTCAATCATGATTTTGTGTTCAAATTATGAATGATATATGATTTTGTGTCAAAACTATAATCTCTATATGTCTGGTTTGGCTCTGCAATCCAACAAGACAGACACAGACTTCAGAGGATAATTAGAACTGCAGAAAAAACAATGGCTACCAACCTGCCTTCCATCGAGGACCTGTATCCTGCACAAGTCAAAAAGAGGGCTGTGAAAATATTTACAGATCCCTCACATCCTGGACATAAAGTATTTCAACTCCTACCCTCTAAACGACGCTATAGAGCACTGCACACCAGAATAACTAGACACAAGAACAGGTTTTTTTTCCTGAAAGCCATCACTCTGCTAAACAAATAATTCCCTCAACACTGTCAAACTAGTTACTAAGTCTGCATTACTATTAATCTTCTCATCATTCCTATCACCCATCTCCTCCCACTTATGAGTGTAACCTTGTTGTGGTATCCTTAATATTTATTTTGACTGTTTCCTAATATGATTTGATTGCTTATTTGTTCCCTATGACTATTATTAAGTGTTGTACCTTATGATTCTTGACAAATGTACCTTTTCTTTTATGGACATTGAGAGCATATGCACCAAAGACAAATTCCTTGTGTGTCCAATCACACTTGGCCAATAAAGAATTCTATTCTATTCTATTAACAGAATAAGTCAACTTCTTCAGTAGGCTAATAAACTTCCTAAAATGTTGTCCCTCCTCACTCTTCATGTAATTTATCATCTTCCTGGTAAAGAGTTTGGAAAGAAAAACTAGCCTATTTAATTAGTTTGGTACTTTATTGAGAAAAGCAAAAAAATTTGAACTATACTAGGAAATTGAAACATCATGAGAACAAATCTTTCTGAGCAAACGCAACAGAAACAATCACCTAGATATTTGACCTCCAGATAAAACTTACAGATATGGGAGAGAAAACAGATATGGGTCTCTATTAAAATTCAAATAAGTGTCCCAATAGTTCCCCAAGGGCAGATTTCCACCAATAATAAGATCACCAGGCCTGTAATAGTGTTCCTGAATCCTGTAAGGTTGTGGCAACACACAAAGGGTTTGCATCCACTTAGCAATAATTGGAGGCAGGAGCCAGAAGAGCAGCAGCAGCAGGAGAGGCAGCCCAGTCATTCTTGTCATCTTCCTTTCTAGATCAGAAATCAAAATTGTGCAGAAGCTGAATTGCAGGCATCACTTTAAATTTTACCAGAGCATTAACAGGAAAAATACAGAGCGTTCCACCTGGATGGCTTCAGGGTAAACATATCAAAAACGATTTAAAAAAAAAACTGAATGGCTAGAAGCAAAGTTATAATAAGTAGCCATCATGGGCTTGTTAAAAACAGATCTTGCCAAACCAATCTTATTTCATTCTTTGACAAAGTGACTCAATTAGCAGACCAGCAAAATCTTATGGACATAATATACTTAGACTTCAGCAAGGCATTTGACAGAATAGAGCAGAATCTATTTCTTGGTAAACTAGAAAAATGCAGGCTAGATGACAGCAACACTAGATGGATTTGTAACTGCTGATAAATTCAACTCATCGGGTAGTCCGTAATGGTACTACATCCACATGGAGGGAAGTAAGCAGTGGTGTACCACAAGGTTCAATCTGAGGGCCAGTACTCTTCAACATTTTCACAAATGACTTAGTTGAGTGAATGGATGGGGAACTCATCAAATTTGCAGATGACACTAAGTTGGCAGGAATAGCCAACACCCCAGAAGACAAGCTCAGGATCCAAAAAGATGAAAAATAGGCCCTATCCAATAACATGAAATTTAACGTGGAGAAAAGCAAGATTTTCACTTAGGCAGGAAAAAAAAAGAAACAAACAAAGATACAAGAACAGAGTATGTGAAACCTGGCTCAGAAACAGTAACTGTGAGAGGGACCGTGGAGTCTTTGTGGACAATCACTTAAACATGAATTAGCCGTGTGCAGCGCCAGCCAAAAAAACTAATGCAATCCTTGTTTGTATAAATAGAGGCATAAAATCAAAATCACATGAAGTATTAGTACCACTTTATAAAGCCTTAGTAAGGCCACACTTAGAATACTGCATCCAGTTTTGCTCACCACATTACCAAAAAAAAAAAGTTAGATTTTTTTTTTGATTTATTAAACAGATGGACCTCAAAATTTAGATGGCAGAGGACTAGAAACCTAGAATTAGATTAAAAACACTACAATATACCAGGGACAGAGGAGGGGTAGCATTTCCAGATTGGGAGACTTATTACCAAGCAGCATGCCTAACATGGTTAAAGGAATGGATGGAGCTGGGAAATAAATTTTAACAATAGAAGGACACAATTTACAGACAGGATGACATGCATTTCTCTGGGGTGAAAAGTATAAAACCCATGGATATTTTAGAAGGTATATAATTAGAATAAGATTAAAATACAAAAGATACAAAAATAGATCAGGTACAATTGGAGCAAAATGAACTGGATAAAATTATATATGGGAGGGAACAAAAGTTAATTAGTAAAATTTATAAATTCTTATTACGGTATAAAATGGAAGAGGAAATAGTGAAAGATACTATGATTAAATGGGCAAGGAATTTCAATCATGTAATAGAATTAGAGAAGTGGGAAAAGATGTGGAGAACAAATACGAAATTGACAATATCAACAGCATACAAGGAAAACCAGATGAAAATGTTTCATAGATGGCACTTTCCACCAGCTAGAATAGCAAAAATGTTCCCTAGTAATTCACCAAAATGTTGGAAATGTAAGAATAACTATGGAACTTATTATCATCTCTGGTGGACCTGCCCAGTGGTAAAGAAATTCTGGGCGAAAGTTAAAAAGTGGATAGAAGAAATAATTCAGAATTCAATAAAGGGAGAACCTGAGCAGTTTCTACTAGGGATTTCCAAAGAAAACTATACTAAGGAAATATATTATTTAATATTACATATACTGACAGCAGCCTACATAGTCTATGCACAAAATTGGAAGAAGGAAAACTTATTATCAGAAGAAGATTTAATTAGGAAGTGTGCAGAGATGGACAAATTAACAAAAGAAATCAAGGAGAAAGAGGATACAGAATATTACAAAGTGTGGTGTAGGTGGTATGAATAATTGGAGAATAGGAAAAATGAGAAAGAGGAATAAACGAGAGAGGGGAGAAAAAATGTTGAAGATCAAAGTACAATCTAGACGAAAGAAAGAATGATGGAAAATAAATTGTTGAATAAGATAAAGTTAAAATGTGTGTGAATAAATGTAAATAGTAAGAAAGGATCACTTTGAAGTAGCTGTAGGGAAAAGTGATATGTATATAAATGTTGGGTGTTTGTGTCTTGTTTTTAATGTTTTCAAAATAAAAAAACTTAAATATAAAAAAAAAGATGTTGAAACTTTGGGCAAAGTGCAAAGAAGTGCAACTCAAATGATTAAAGGCCTGGAGACAAGAACATATTGAAGAACGGTTGCATCAACTGGTTATGTCAATCTAGGGAAAAGAAGGACTAGGGGTGATATAATAGCATTATTCTAGTAATTGAGGGGCTGGTACAAAGAAGAGGGGCTCAACTTATTTTCCAAAGCACCAGAAGGCAAGACAAATAACCATGGATGGAAACTAATCAAGTTGAGAAGCAACCTGGAGGAGAAACTTCCTAACAGTGAGAACAATTAACCAGTGGAACAGCAAGCCACCAGAAGTTGTGAGTGCTTCATCACTGGATGCTTTAAAAAAAAAACTGGACAGCCACCTATCTGAAATAGTATAGGGTCTCCTGCTTGAGCAGAGGGTTGAACTAAAGGATCTCCAAGGTCCTGCTAGCTGTATTCTGATTGAAAGATTTTACCTGCATTTGGGCTGTGACGAAAGAGAAAATTTAGGGCAGCTGAGTCTCCTCAAACAAAAACCGGAGGAGGTTAGCTCTTTGCAAGACAAGGTGATGTGGCATTGCTTGCTCCCTCCTGGAGAACACCAAGCATATTTATTTAAAACCTGTTTTACTGTATACTACCACCTCTTACAATACTAGACAACACAGTATCAACAGTAGAGACCTTCCAATTTCTAGGTTGTACCATATCTCACGACGTAAAATAGACACCCAACATCAAAAATGTCATCAAAAAAGCACAACAATGAAAGTTCTTTCTGCGCCAACTCAGGAAGCTCTAACTGTCCAAGGAGCTGCTGATCCAGTTCTACAGAGGAATGACTGAATCTGTCATCTGCACCTCTATAACTCTCTGGTTTGGTTCTGCAACCCAACAAGACAGACACGGACTTCAGAGGATAATTAGAACTGCAGAAAAAACAATGGAAACCTACCTTCCATGGAGGACCTGTATACTGCATGAGTCAAAAAGAGGGCTGTGAAAATATTGACAGACCCCTTGCATCCTGGACATAAACTGTGTCAACTCCTACCCTCAAAACGACGCTATAGAGCACTGCACACCAGAACAACTAGACACAAGAACAGTTTTTTCCAGAATGCCATCACTCTGCTAAACAAATAATTTCCTCAACACTGTCAAACTAGTTACTAAGTCTGCATTACTATTAAACTTCTCCTCGTTCCTATCACCCATCTCCTCCCACTTATGACTGTATGACTGTAACCTTGTTGCTGGTATCCTTAAGATTTATATTGACTGTTTCCCTTTGACTATCATTAAGTGTTGTACCTTATGATTCTTGATGGAAGTATCTTTTCTCTTTATGTACACTGAGAGCGTATGCACCAAGACAAATTCCTCATGTGTCCAATCACACTTGGCCAATAAAGAATTCTATTCTATTCTATTCTTTTATCTTGGAAGATTTCTGTGGCTTGAAATCCACAGGGGATGTATTAATTACTGTTCTTCTGATAATTGCAAGGAAAAGCAATTGTCTCACCCACTTAGCACTCCATTTTGTTTGTGGACCAGAAAGGGAAAAAACACATTTGTGTCTCTTATTACTAAATCAAAGAACAGATGAGCTTGAGAGTCAACGGGAACTGACTTAAATGAAATTGAGTACCTATACACAAGGTGGAGTTTGGCTTGTTCCAGCGGTAGTAATTTTTACTACCAGTTCTGTGGGTGCTTGGTAGGCATGGCATGGCTTGGTGGGCATGGCAGGGGAAGGATACTGAAAAATCTCAATTCCCATCCCACTCCAGTGGAAGGATACTATAAAATCTCCATTCCCTCCCCAATCCAGGGGAAGATTTTTGCAAAATCCCCATTCCATCCTGATCAGCTGGGACTCAGGAGGCAGAGAATAGATGGGGGCAAGACCAGTCAGAGGTGGTATTTACCGGTTCTCTGAAATATTCAAAATTTCCACTACCGGTTCTCCAGAACTGGTCAGAATCTGCTGAAACCCGCCTCTGACCTGTTCCATAGTTTGTTCAGGTAGTATGAGTGATAATAGGTCATGGTGGCACATGACAGTCAGTTGTACTTTAGTAAGCATGAATGTTGGGATGGAATAGCTGGTTTATTTATCCCCACGTGGCAGGGGATGAAAAGTTTTTTCCCAATTTTTCCAGTGGTTCTTAACAATAGGCAGGAGCATTTCTCAAGATGTTAGTGTTGTGGCCTGTCAGCGGCCTGTGCAGTTAGTAACTGATTCTGATGGCGAGGAGGCTGTTGTAGTGCTGTGCCAGCAGTCTGTGCAGCTGGCGCTCGAGTCAGACAATGAGGAGGCTGGAGAAGATGTGGTGCCAGAGGTGGGGATTCAGCCAGGGCCTTCAGAACCTCCAGAAGCTCCCATAAGTGAAGAGGATGAAGAGGAGGAGCCTTTTCTCGATGCATGAGCATGCAGAGCTGTTAAAAGGGAGGAGTGGCGCCTCAGGAGGAGGTCTCCTTGAGAGTAAGGCTTGGGGCTAATTGGTAAGGCCACTCCCCTAGCCTATTTAAGGAAGGATGACGACTAATGCAATTTGCAGGAAACAACTTCGTTCATATTCCTTTGCGTCTTGATTCCAGAAACGTTTGATTCAGCTCTTGTTTCTCTCGTCAGTTTTCCTGCAAATTGCTTGTGGGCATTCTGCCAACCACAGTAAGATTATGGTTATCTGAAATACTGTGCTTCAGAATTGAGTTATTATTCTTTGGATTCTTGTCGGCTGTTAATGAAATTAAATTAACAGCCCTTGTTCAGAAAAGACTGATTTAAACTGTACTTGTGTTCGAACAACTACTAGGAAAGCTCATTAGTAGTCCTTAATTAGTAAAGTAAGGTTTGTACAGACTTTGTGTGTGCTGCATTCTTTGGGGTCCATAGCTGGGGCAGAACAGTTAGGCTATCCTAAATTCCACAGGAATATTGTCTAAAAACTAGTTAGAGCTGGAAAAGTTTCTTTGCTGTGCTTTTCTTATGAAGTGGGTTTCTCCATTGTTGACTGTTGTGGGACATTTACCATCACTCAACATAAAACTCTGGACTGGGTGGGTAAGTAGTAGTGTGGAATCAAACAGAGACCCAAAATAATCAAGTGTTTATTAACCAGCATGTGCCAGCAGTACTCATTCCAAACACTGAGAGAGATCCCATCCAACTAAACTCTCATATTTATACATCTAAGAAAGACAGGGGAGACTAATGCATATGCAACAGAAGGTGTAAGCATACATATTCATAGGTCAGTCATTTTGAATATCAGTATTGGAGCTCAGCTTACTTCCTGTGCCAGTTTTCCTTCAGAAACCCCAAGTGAGGAATAAATTTAAAAAAATAATAATAGGGCAGGGAGAAAAATCATCTTCCCTAAATCAAAAGGAGGAAGTAGAATGCCAGACACCAAAAGTTGTTTTAAAAAATCAATTGCATATCCATGGGACTATTGTATTATAGTAATGGAATATTATAGTAATGATGATGATGAATGCGGGTCCAGATAGATGACCATTGAAGGGCCCTCTTTACTCAAAGTATTACAAGCAAGAAATGTGTTTAATTAAGAAAGGAAATGTATCCAACTGGAAAGGGGACCAATTCAGTTGAATTCCTTTTGGCTAGAACAAACACCATAAAGAGGCCCCCATATGTCAGAAGATAGAAACAAACAGTGACATATAGCTATGAGAGGGCCAGGTCAAGAGGATTCTCATCCTTGAGATTTCCTTCTGTCAACAAGAGATAATTTAACTATCCACCCTTCACTGAACAGTAGAATTATGACTGTTTTGGTCAGGATATTGTAAAACTTTTGTAATTAAGAGATGTCAAATGTATCTGTGTAATTGGAACTGCTGTGTCAGCAGTTTCCTTTGTTTGGAGGGGTATAAGAACTGTGGGTTGAGAATGCATGAGTTGTGCAGATCTCGAGGTAGCCCAATACCTATCTGCTCCCTTATTGCGCAATACGAATAAACTGACTCTGTCTGCCCTGAAGGGATGTCGCTCAATTCCTTTCTTCCATAACAATTCTACTAAGATAATAGTCTGTGGCATTATGTCTCTACATTTCAATTTGATTGATTGCACTCCAGTTGGGACAGACTTTTGCACATAAGAGATGCACAATTTCAGTGGCCGCTCTTGGCCTCTATCTCCAAACAGAGATGAAGTCGGGTTAGTCTCACCTGAGCTTCAGGAAAGTGGAAAAGGTCTGTGTTAACTACAGCCTTTGGGAAAGGATGAGCTGCACCTCACAAGAACCATGCAGAATGTATTCAGAAAGTGACTGGTTCAACTCATCAGGAAGTCTTTAAACTAAAAATGAAGTGGAAGGATGATCAATTTTTAGGATCTTTAGGACTTACTGTACTTTTCGGAGTATAAGACACTCTGGACTATGAGACGCACCTACCTTTTTTGGTGAGGAAAACAAGAAAAAGAAATCTGCCTCTGCCTCCCAGCAATTTTGCCTCATTGCAGCAAACAGCAAACAGCCTGCTTTACTTTCATTTTCGTTTTCAGCATAGCTTGATTAGCAATTTACCTCCTTGCAGCAAGCAGCAGAGGCCCATGCAGCAATAGGCAATGGCAATTCCTGCAGCCTGAAACAGCTGAGAGTCAGGAGGCAATAGGGACAATCAACTTGTGCTTAATTAGGCAATGCTGAAACTGAAATGGGCTGTTTCTTCTTGCTGCTTGCTGCAAGGAGGTAAATTACTGGGAGGCAGAGGCCATAGGGTGGGGGCCAGTGGGTGGGTGGGGCTACATTCGGTGTATAAAACACACCCAAATTTTCACCTCCTTTTAGGGGGGAAAAAGGTGTGTCTTATACTCTGAAAAATACGGTAATTCCAAGCATAAACTCCAAGACAGCCAATCATACAATGAGGTAGAAACTGATGAGAAGGAAGTAAAACACTGATATAAAATAGGAGATGCAGGAAGCATAGGCAGGGTCAGCCGTTAAAGGATCCAAATACTTATACTCTAATTCTCAAAGTTTCAGGAACAAACAGGGTGAACTTGATGTATTCAAAGGAAGGGGAGAATACAAACAGAATAGAAATATAGGATGCCACATATAAAGTGTGTTTTTATGTGTATGCAATTCCAAAGTCAGGTCCCGTAGGTAATTTGTTATGTAAATTACATGACAAATTTTATAAGGGGAGTGATTTTTGGAATACAGTGTCTATGAGAAAATAAAATACATAATAAAATAATTTTGATTTTCTCTTGCTGAAATGGGCAAAATATAAATGTTTTGATTGCTAACATCCAGTTAAGTTTTCAGGTAGTTCTACCCTTTCCTTTTCCACCAACTTGTATCCCATCTTCATTAATTAATTAATTAATTAATTAATTAATTAATTAATTCATTCATTCCCGTGTCTTATTCAGAACATCCTTAGGGAACATGCTTATCAACATGGATAATGAACACAACCAGCAAAATTTTAAAGACTCTTTGGATTAAAATAAATAAAGTGAGGAACTGTCCTGTTGGGAGTTAATATCCACATGTGATTTCACACAAAATTTTACTTCTATCTTGATTACTGGGGTCTCACTGGATACAACAAGAATAAGAATGAAGAATAAGAATGAAGAATAAAGATACAGGTTGGACTACTGTAACACCCTCTACATGGGGCTGTCCTTGGGATGCATCCAGAGGCTCCAGCTAGTCCAGAATGCAGCCGTGTGGGTAGTTATGGGGGCGTCTAGATACTCCCGTGTAACACCTCTCCTGCGTGAGCTGCACTGGCTGCCGGTGGCGCTCCGGATTCATTTCAAGGTGCTGGTGCTTACCTATAAAGCCCTTCCTGGCTTAGGCCATCTCCAGCCACTCTCCCATCGTCCCATGCGCTCTCACAGAGTGGGCCCCCTCAGGATGCCATCAGCCAAACAATGTCAGCTGACGGCCCCCAGGAGGAGACCGTTCTCTATGGGAGCCCCGACCCTCCGGAATGGATTGCCCACTGAGCTCAGGACAGCCCCCGACCTTCTTTCCTTCCATCACGAGCCGAAGACGTGGCTCTTCTGTCAACTCAACTGATCCATTGGGGGTACATTGTTAGAATTTTAAACTGTTTTAATTGGGTCGTTGATTTTAACCTTTAATTCATGGTGATTTGTATTGGAAACTGTCATTTTGTAAGCCGCCTTGAGTCCTCAGGGAGAAAGGCGGCATAGAAATCACAAAAATAAATAAATAAATAAATAAATAAATAAATAAATAAATAAATAAATAA
>WNWU01000210.1:91524-111786 GCA_012654045.1 Ptyas mucosa
ATTAAATTAAATTAAATTAAATTAAATTAAATTAAATTAAATTAAATGCAGCAGGTGTCGCACATTGGTGGTTGTGACACATATTTTGAGTGACAGGGAGCTGCAGCAGAGGGATGAAAGAGCCACATGCGGCTACAGAGCCCCAGGTTGCAGACCCTTGTTTTGGGTTTCTTACTTGAGCAGGGAGTTGGAATGAAAATCTCCAAGGTTCTTTCCAACTCTGTTATTCTGTTATGACCCTCATTTTAGGAGATAGGAGTATGTTTACCAAGATATAGGGCGGTGTTCCATTGGTGACAATCTGAGCAATCAGGAGTAACCCTAAAAATGAGTTATTTCCCCAACACTACAAAGTTCCCTTTTATCATTGAACATTTGTATCATGGCTTATTTATTCATTTATTGGTCTGATTTATATGTCGCCCTTCTCCAGAGACTCAGGGTGGCTTACAATGCGTTAAGCAATAGCCTTCATACTTTTGTATCTACCTGCTTAGTAGGGCTTTCGCCCCCCCCCCCCCAGAGGTGTTCTTTTTTATACAAAGTCAGGTTATTGCCCCAACAATCCAGGCCCTCATTTTACCTACCTCGGAAGGATGGAAGGCTGAGTCAACCTTTAGCCTGGTGAGATTTGACCTCACAGTAATTGCAGGCAGCTGGCAGCTAAGTGCTACTTTAACAGCACTTTAGTCCGCTGCTCCACCAAGGCTCTTATTGAACTCTAGTTTTACTAGAATGATACTTACATACAAAGATTTTAATGTCACACTTGAAATTTCCTTGTATGACTTTCCTTCTGTGATACCTGTCCACGTACATTTTTAAATTTGTATTTTAAATGTAATGGAACGATTGAATAATTTCTTTCAAAACAATGTAGAATTGGACCGAGTCTCTCTATTTGATAGAAAAAAGGCTAGAATGCAAGAACCAGGTCTGATTAAGTGGGTCCATGTGGAAGAGCCTGCCTTGGGTTGTCACATCACTGCACAACTAACAATTAGTTTTTGATTCAGAAAAGTCCGATGATTTTTAGATCAGGAACAGGTTGGATTCATACTATATACTGAGAGAAACTGAAATGGTTCGGGAAATTTGCCCCCTAGGACTTCAATTGCCTCTTTGAAGCATCTTACACCAACACACCCAGGCTGTCATCTTGTTCTGGGGTGACACCTCCTCCATGAAACTCAGGCAACCTTTGAAGACCTTTCAGGACGTTATATGAAGATATTTCCTCTGTAGATCTTAGACACAACTGGTTTAAAATTCTTGTCTCTCCCCTGCCCCTACCTATTTTCAACCAATTATACTAAACTCAGATTTTCTTTCATTTATTGTTGTAATTTGTTCTGAAGTACACCGATATAGTAGCATACAGATATTTCATGAATATTTCAGGTAATACATATGGGAAGTTTCCACTCTAAGATCTACGGACTGATTAAAAAGTGACAGAGATTACCTGCCAGGATTGAACAATTGATATTCTCTTTCCAAGTCTCATCAGGGCCGGTCGGGATCCAGATCCATGCATAGCATGTAACGCATGTGCCAGAGCATAAATGGCATTGTAGACATTGTAACTTTCACCTGTCATGCTTGTTTGAAACATGTAGGTGGGCAGATTCTTTAAATTCTCTTTTCCCGTACAGTATGTCTTCCATTTCATAAAATAGTGACCTGATTTGTGGAATTCACAGTCAAAGACCTTTTCCCACCATAATGGGAGGATCATATCTCCTTGAGGGTTCAAAGGGTCTAAAGAGAAGAGGAAATTGCTGAATTTGGAGATATTTCTGCTATGGTCCCTAAAATGCAGAGACCCATGCAAATACTTTAATGCTCTCCATCTGTCATGAAGATGGCTTGCATATGGCTTCCAATACGTAGTAAGGATCCAAACTTTTGGACATGGCCTTTGACCAATTAAATAATAGTTCAGAGTCAAAAGAAACATTTCAAAAGTGTCAGGTTCTGCAAAGGAAAGGATAACTTCAACATTAGCCCATATCTTCGAATGTAAAGTGAATTCGAACACTTCTGCACGAGAAAAATCATGTTTCACCATTTGAATGAAAGCTAGGCAGATCTCCTTCTCCATGAGCATGGGCCTCAGAGTTGAAAGGAAACGTTCTCCATTCTCATTTTCAGAGACAATAAGCCCAACCCAGTTCCACTGGAAATACAGGAGCATCCGGACTAAACCCAGAAATTGAGGAAAATCCTTGGGATTAATCCGGAAGGAGGAAGGATAAACTCTTCGGTCTCCCTGAATGTACTCAAAGCCAATACTGAGCTGGTAAAAAAAATGAAAATCTTCTTTAAAAGACAAAAGTAAAGATTGATGGGGACTTCAAGGCTCCCCATTGTGCAGTTTATTGACTCCATTGGTCAAGGTGGGTCATTTTGAGAGAATGCAAAGAGCATTCACCTACACTTCTATTACATTAGGAAGGAATTCCTCTCGACAAGTACAGAAACATGACATTATGTATCTCCTAGAGGTTATATAAAACGTATCTTGACACATAAAATATAAAAATAAATCCAACTGTAACATCAATTCACTATGTCATTCTCCGAAGCACCTGAGAGCAGGATAAGAAGTAATGGGCAGAAACTCATCAAGGAGAGAAGCAACTTAGAAGTAAGGAGAAATTTCCTGACAGTTAGAACAATTAATCAGAGGAACAACTTGCCTCCAGATGTTGTGAATGCTCCAACACTGGAAGTTTTTAAGAAGAGATTGGATAATCACTTGTCTGAAGTGGTGTAGGGTTCCCTGACTAAACAGGGAGTTGAACTAGAAGACCTCCAAGGTCCCTTCCAACTCTGTTATTCTGTCATATGCTATTGATGTTCCACCTTTTATGGTTCCATCTTGGACTTCTGTGTGTACTTCTGTAGTTTGTCTGCTGCATAACTGTGTCTAAAGGAGTCCCTTTACCTGTGGGACCTTATAGATGTTGAAGATGGAGGCCATCAGCAATGAAAATTGGGACTGGTCACCTCCAATGGCAGAAAAGAGATTGTCCCGCTGGTCACATTTATAACCTGGAACCATGTGGTCACGTGTGGAGAGGAGAAAGAGGCTGATCAAAGAAACTCTCTTGTTCCAATTGGCATTGTCATACATGTTGAAGCCCAGAGTGATGTTGGGGAGGAGAACCAGATCCTTGTTGATCTCTGTCACTGCAAACACCAAAGCCATGAACTGCTGGTAGTTGTTGGGTGTGGGCCTATAGTGAGACAAACATTGTGAAACATTACCTCAAACCATTTGTGTCATGATGAAGTTTGCCTTGTCTTCTTTCTTTGTGGGTTGTTTTTTGAGCAGGAAATTCCAAATATTAATGGGGTTATGTTTTTTTTTTATTATTTGAAGATGTTTGTTGATTAAACTTGGATGGCTTTATGGGAAAGGAGAAAAGCCCGTCTATTCTTATCATAGACTGTTATATATCCCTCTATCATCCCCCATTTCTTCACTTTGCTTCAGTGGTTGCAACCTTGCCCTATTGCAGTTCTGGTAACCTAATCAAGTTTGTTCTCTTTGGAGCAGCTTCTTCAGGCCAGGCAACCATTGCTGATCACAAGACTCCAGTGGGAAATAGCAAATATTTACTGAAGGCCATTATTCCAATTTAATTTTTTTATTAGTTTATCCAAATATAATTTTTTTAAAACTAAGAAAAGGGGGAAAGGAAAAAAGAGATATAGGGTAAAGAGAGAAAAAAAAGGCACCAACTTCCCATTCTGTTTAGCACAGTAGAAGATAACAACATTACAACCACAACTTTTCGTTTTGACACAACAGTGAGGGGCATTTTTCACAAGCACTGCTGATTCCAAATCTTGTGTTTTTGGGAGTATCCCACACTGGAAAAATGTTGCTTGCTTCCTTGAGTCTTCCATCACCACTTTCTGTCCAAAATCACATTGTAAGTCAACTTTTTCATTAGGCTAGTAAAATTTCTAAGGTGTAGTCCCTCCCCACTCATCATTGTCTTGATGAAGAGTTTTGGAAAGAAAAATTAGCTTACTTAATCAGTCTTTAATCAGTTTTATTGAGAAAAGCTCAAATATTTGAACTCCACGAGGAAATTGAAATATCATAAAAAGAAATATTTCTGAGGAAACAGAGCAAACAATCACCTAGATATTTGTCCTCCAGGTAAAACTTACAAATATGAGAGAGACAACAGATAGGGGTCTTTGTTAAAATGTAAGTAAAGTTCCCAGTAGAGTCCCAAGTGCAAATTCCCACCAATAATGAGATCACCAGGCCTGTAATAATTTTCCTGGATCTTGTAAGGTTGTGGCAACACACAAAGGGTTTGCATCCCCTTAGCAATAATTGGAGGCAGGAGCCAGAAGAGCAGCAGCAGCTGGAGAGGCAGCCTAGTCATTCTTGTCACCTTCCTTCCTAGATCAGAAATCAAGATTGTACAGAAGCTGAATCACAGGCATCATTTTAAATTTTACCAGAGCTTTAACAGGATAAACACCGGACATGCCACCTGGATAGCTTCAGGACAAATATATCAAATTTGCTTCCTCTTACCTTTGTTTGGGCTGTGGCAAGACAAACTGAAGTGGCTTGTTCTGCCCCCAGCTGGAGAACTCCAAGCATATTTTTTAAAGTAGGTTTTCTCTTGGAAAATTTTTGTATCTTAAAGTCCACTGGGGATATATCAACAATTACTATTATTCTGATAATTACAGGAAAAAGCAGTAATCCCACCCACTTATCACTTCATTTTGTTTGTGCACCAGAAAGGGAAAAACATGTCTCTTGCTGCCCAATCCACAGAGCTGATGGAGTAAAGTTGAAGTTTGGCATTTGACCTACCTGAAAGTGAACACCTGCACACAAGGTGGAGTTTGGCCTGTTCCATAGTGTATTCAGGAGTATGAGTGCTAATGGGTCATGGTGCCACATGACAGTCAGATGTACTTTTGCAAGTGTGAATAATCAAACCAATGCTGGTTTAATTATCCCCACATCGCAGGAGGGGTGGGAACCCTAACTTCTCACATACTGTAATTCTTAACAAGAGGCAGGAAGATTTCTCAAGATGTTAAGTTCCCTTAAAGTCTATAGGAGTGTTATCTAAAAACTTGTTCTGACCTAGGCTTCCTGAGACAGTAAAAAGTACACGATTAGTCCCAAAAACCCTCTTTTTATTTCAACCGCTGTGAATTATTGTTCATTCACAGCCCATAATGAGTCACAAAGAGTTGGTAAACTCATTTATAATCTCATTTTTTCCCTCTGGAGAGCTTCTGCAATCAATCCCGCCATTACCCCTCCTAGATCTTCTTTCATTTCCACAACATTTTGGAACCTCAAATAAAAGGAGGATCTATCCATTTCAAGGTATATCAACGAACTCTCCAGATCTTTATTTACCAGCATCATTTTTTGATCCATCTATTCTAGGTTTTTTTTCCATTTGCTCAGTTTTCATTTCCACTGACTTAATTTTGGTTCATTCCTTTGTATCAACTCTTGAATTGTATCAACTTTATTGTCCAAATTCTGTAAATCGGTTTTCAGCTCTCCATGATTTTTTGTCATCATCTCCTGGAGCTTAACCACGGTTTCCTGTATCGTTAAAAGGGTAGATTGCATCATTTGGGAAGTCAGGCTAGAACTTGATTTTTCCATGGGTAGCATCTCTTCTATCGATCTCTGAGTTGACAGAAAAGCCATTGCCACTGTCGGGTTGGATGCTGTCTTTTTTCCTGTCCTCAGTGCTGTAGTAGTAATGCTTGTCATTTCTCTTAGAATTCTCTTTTGTTCTCCCAAAATTTTGTAAATCTTTTCCCAAATTACCATCCACCACTTTTATAAATACTAATAGTTTCTTTTTATCCTTCAAGATTACTTCTTTTATATCTATAATTCTTTCTTTTAAATACATTAAATTAAACCACCGATAAGTTGTTAATGATTATTAAATGTCTTCCCAATGCCCTATAGCTATAAATCAATGTAAAAGTGTACAGTACAATACAATATGACTAGAAATCACTAAATATATTTCCTCTAAATTCAATCAATTAAGTTGATTTGATTAATTAATTAAATTAAATTAACTATAGTAGATAAATATAATTTTCAATAAATATTAATTATAAACAATTATGTTTTAAATAAAGTACCTTCAATACAATCTAAGTGGCTATAAATTAATATAGATATAATTATGTATGACTGTAAGTGCAATCTTACTAAGGGAACAATACACAAAAGCAATATTCAAGGAAATTGTATTAATCAGGGTATTATTCACAATATACAAAGTAATAATCTATTTGATACTCAGAATCATGTGACTCTGCTGTTTAAATATTATAGTTCTCTAGGTTTTTCAATGATCTTAGATAGTGTCATTCTTGTTATCCACTCTGCCCCTGTCAATTTTTCTAACACTCAGTGTTATGTCCGGATCTCTAAATCCCAAGCAGTTCCTCTCTCTTCTCCTCTCCACCCTCTCACTGTCTCTTTCTAGCATTTTTACTTTCACTATTAAGCTCCGGATTACCCAAAACACTTGCCTTTTACTTCTTCATCTTATATCACAGTTCCCCTCCACCAGACGCTGTCCTCACCAATTTATTCCCAGCTCTGTCTGCTCTCCACTCCTCTCCAGACTCCTCTCCTTTCACTCTGGTGCTCTCTCTGGTCACCCGTTTTTCTTCAGTCCTGAGTCGCCTTTTTAAATCCCGATTCTCTTATCGGTTACTGAGACATAGGTTCCGCCTTTCTCCTTTTCCTTCTCTTTTCCATCCTCTGTTGTCTTACACTCTCCTGCTCTCGCTCTCACTTTACAGTCTTTTCTGATTTTTCCTTTCTTTTAGCTCCTCTCTCTCAGCAATTGTTTTTTAGTAAGTCACAGCTCTTCTCTTTAAATCATCACTAGTTTTCTGCCAGAGCTTCATTCCTCTTTGCCAAATATTTTAAAGTTACTCGGTTTGACAGTTCAAGCCGCTGCATGTATGGGAGTTCCTCACAAATGAAAATGGGCACAGTTTGCTAATAACATTTTCTCTTCCAAGTCTATTGTGGCTTGTCACAGCCGTCCACCATGTCAAAGTGACATGACAGGACACTTTCACACAGGGTTAAATAGGGTTTCCCTCATTCCAGCAGGTGGTTGCTTTCCACCTCACTGACCCCTGGGCTTTCCCTCTGTTTTGCATGGGTCTCCAAACTTAATGTGCCTACGAAGGGTCCCTGAGCACAAAAAAATCAGAGTCAAAGGGCGGAGATCACCCTTTTCCCTTTGCATTGCCCTGACATCACCACTGAAAGTCTTTTTAAAAAAAAACTTTTTAAAGCATTTTTTACTACAGGTTCTGGCGAACTGGCCCAAACCGGTAGCATTTCACCCTGACTTAATTCCAAGCACAAACCCCAAGACATCCAATCATACAATGAGGTATAAAGTGATAAGAAGGAAGTAAAACCCTGATATAAAATAGGAGATATATGAAGCATAGGCAGGGTCAGCATAAAGGACTCAAATACTTGTAATGCTCAAAGTTTCAGGAACAAATAGGGTGAATGATGTATTCAAAGGAAGTGGAGAATATAAACAGAATAGAAATTTAGAATGCCACATATACAGTGTGTCTTTGTGTGTGTGTGTCCATTTGTGTGCAATTACAAAGTCAGGCCCCATAGATAATTTGTTATGTAAATTACATGACAAATTTATTTATTTTTTAAAAGTTTTTGATTTCATCTTTTTTTTACAGGCATATGAAATTAATGCTTGAACAGTGTGGCACCTGAGTGTCATATATTCTAATACAAATAAAATTAGTAAAATTAATCATAGTTATTACATTCAATCAACTTACATATTTCTAATAATGATACACACTTATAATAAATTACAATCTGTCATTGTTCAATTATTCCATGTTTTCCCTTATTGGTACTTTATTTTATTAGATAAAAGTGTCTACACTAACATTCCACCTTCTCTTATTTCTATGACTTATTCTAACTTTTAATCATGACATGACACAATTTATAAAGGGAGTGATTTTTGTTATACTCTGTATATGAGAAAATAAAATACAAAATAAAATAATTTAGATTTTCTCTTGGTGAAATGGGCAACTTCTAAATGTTTTGTTTGCTAACATTCAGTTAATTTTCCAAGTAGTTCTGCCCTTTCCTTTTCTCCAACTTGAACTTTGTATGCTACATTCAATCATTCAATCATTCAATCATTCAATCATTCAATCATTCAATCATTCAATCATTCAATCATTCAATCAATCATTCAATCATTCAATCATTCAATCATTCAATCATTCAATCATTCAATCATTCAATCATTCAATCATTCAATCATTCAATCAATCATTCAGTTCAGTGTCTTACTCAGAATATGTATAGGTAAAATGTTTATCAACGTGGATAATAAACCCAACCAGAATTTTTTTAAAGACTCACTGGATTAAAATAAATAATATGAGGAACTAGTCTGTTGAGAATTAATATCCACATATTTAATACAAAAGTCTACTTCTATCTTGATTATTGGGGCCTCACTGGGTACAACAAGAAAGAATGAAGAAAAAAAGGATGGGTGATTGTTGCTGATTAAAAAACATTTTGTGATTAGTCACATAACGTTATTTACAATTATTTAATGGACAATATTTTCCTTGCATTTCATGATTTATTTTAGAAATCAGATTGAATACAAAAATATCCCAAAATCACAGTGCCCAATCTCCACCTAAATCAGCAATTCATCTGCCTCATTATATTCTCTTTACGATTCAGATGGGACCTGAATAGGATAATGAAGCATTTGGGGAAAAAGATACAAGCCAGGAGACCAGCCCCAGAGGCCAAGATGGAGAAGATCTCCACGGCCACCATGGACTTCCCTTTGGTGCTCAGGTAGGTGGGAAGAAAGGAGATCCAAACACTGCAAAAGACCAGCATGCTAAAAGTAATGAACTTGGCTTCATTGAAACTATCAGGCAATTTCCTGGCCATAAAGGCCACTGTGAAACTCATAAGAGCCAGGAAACCAAGGTAGGCAAGGACAGCATAAAACATTGAAACTGAACCTTCCTTACATTCTATGATGGTCTCTCTGACCAAGGAATGGAAATCCATGTTGAGAAATGGGGGAGAAGTTGCCAGCCATAAGACACAAAGAACTGCCTGGATCAGAGGACAGCCTAAGACGATGGAGATGGTCAGTGGTTTTCCTAAGAGTTTCCTTGTCTTGTTCCCTGGCTTGGTAGCCATGAAGGCCAGAACCACCATGACAGTTTTTGCTAACACAGAGGAAACCGCAAAGGAAAAGAGAACGGCAAAGGCAGATTGTTGGAAGAGACAGGTGAGCTTCCAGGGTCGACCAATGAAAAGGAAGGAGCAAAGGAAGCAGAGCAGGAGGGAGACCAGGAGGATGTAGGTGAGATCTCGGTTGTTGGCCTTGACAATTGGTGTGTTGTGATGTTTACGGAAAATGATCAGGATAGCAACAGTGATTAGAGAACAGAAAAGAGCTAAAGAAGCTAAAACATATCCCAGGGTGTCTTGATAGGCAAGGAAGTGGAATTTCTTGTCAATGCAGTGGACCTTATCCTTGTTGGGGTATTGGTTTACTGAGCAAGGATCACATTCAGCTGCATCTGAAATCAAGAGTCTTTATGTAAGTCATCTATAATTAGCATTATCTCACGCTCAGGGATGACAAGTCTGTCCCCTTTGTCTTATGGCCAGTCCCAATAGGAAGCGATCGAATGAACCACTGTGGATTTCATGGTGGATCCAAAAAGGCAAATCCTCCTTCATTATTAATGACCCATGGATAATTTGCCAGGGACATGGATCTATTCCTCTCTACCTGGCCTGGTCAATTTGTTGTGGGAAAAGGTCCTGTTTATTCACTCGACACTTCGTGACTGTTCTAACTTTCAGTGTCAGAGTAATCCCCCCCCACTTCATAATGGAACTACAAAAAGATTGATATATCTCTCAGCTAGAAATCTTTCTCGTGTGTGTGTGTGTGTGTACATTATCTTTTCATGTGTCGTGCTGAGAATGTCCATGATACAGCAGAGGAAGACATTAAAAGGTGCATTGAATATCACAGGAGGGAATACTCTCTTTTCCTGATCCAAAATAATTTATAAAGAAATTGGTTACAAGGAGAAGGATATAGAATTGTGCACCAAATATTTTGAAAAGTGAAAGAAGTGATTTACAGGGAATATCAATTAGTTGTACTCTGAAAGGTAGAAGTATATCAATTCTATGAACAATGATTAAAAAATGTATATATCAGTATTTTGATTTAAAGAATGGTTCACTGATCCTGGAAAGTCTATAGCTGAAATATGGTCTACCTTTCAGGTCAGAAATTCTACCATCTGGACAAGAGGTACATAGGTAGCAGCAAACCTGCTGGCCCTCTGGGACACTTTTCCTCTCTCCTGCCTTGCACCTCTTCAGGCCACACCTGGCAAAGGGCTCCTCCTAAAAGAGAAAAGAGAAATGACTGAGATGACTGAAACAATGGACATGCTTCATTTATCCACTTCCACATTCTGTGTCCATCTTCAGGAGATGATTCACAAGGGTCTATCAGAAACCATAAGACTGGGTCTTAGAAATAGAAATAGAAATAGAATAATAGAGTTGAAAAGGACCTTGGAGGTCTTCTAATCAAACCCCCTGTCTAGGCAGGAAACCCTACACCACTTCAGTCAAATGGTTATCCAACATCATCTTAAAAACTTCCAGTGTTGGAGAATTTACTCCTTCTGGAGGCAAGTTTTTCCACTGATTAATTGTTCTAACTGTCAGGAAGTTTCTCCTTAGTTCTAAGTTGCTTGTCTCCTTGATTAGTTTACACCCATTGCCTCTTGTCCTACCCTCAGGTACTCTTATTTTCTTTGGGCCCCCAAAATAAGCCCTAAGGCTTATTTTCGAGGGGTGTCTGGTATGGGAGGCCCACTCTTGCTTGTTCATGGTGGGGCAGGAAGCCATGTGGGACATCAGTGTCACATCTATGGAGCTATCCCACATGTCCCACACCAGCCTACCCCACAGGGCCCCCGCAGTCAAGCCATCCATGTCCCAACATCTGCATCACCTCGTGGCCACAGTGCCAGCTCACTGCTCAGCTTTCTACTCCATTGTGGCTGTGAGCAAACAGAAGAAGTGGGCTGGTGGCGATGTGGACTCCTGTTGTACATGGCCACAAGGCAGGTGTCAGGGCATGGATGGCCTGGCTGCAGGAGCCTTGAGGTAAGCTGGTGCTGGGCACGTGGAGCATCTCCATCCCCCTGTGTCGACTTGTGGCCATGGCACAGGTTCTTAAGTAGGGCTTACTTTGGGGGTAGGGCTTATATTAGGAGCAGACATAAAAACATGCTAGGAACTGTTGTTCTAAGTTCTAAATGTTTGTGGACTTGTTACAAGCAAGATCTTAAGCGTTTTGCATCCAAAATGGGGGGTTTTGCCCAAAGTTATGCTGTCATGTTTCCTGATTCAAGAATTCTCTTTTCCAGTTAGGATATTCTTCATCCCTAGGAGAGAATGAATCTTTCAGCTCACCTCTGTAGGCCAGATAATTCCATTAGAGTGAATGGTGACATCCTGGCCTGTGGGAGCTGCAGGGTTTATTTGCCCAACTTTCAGAAGGACAACTGATTGATTGGGGAGGCGAACCCAATTGAGAAGGTCATAACGAGCAGATCCCAGTCCTTTTTCTGAGAAGGAGATTTCCTCTCCAACACTGTTGTTGAACTGGACATTCATCAAATAAGGAAGAAGCTGAAACAAAAGTGACCTTCAGAAATTGCAATCATTGGCTGAAAGCCAGAGATAAGGCATCATGACTTCTATCATTTGGTGGCTTCTCAGACACAAAACAGATTAGAAAACAAGCACAGAAAAGAAACACAGGGTTAATAAAAAAAGACTCAAAAGCCTATACACCAATGTGCAATGTATGTGGGATAAACATGGTGAACTAGAATTCCACGTCTATGAAGGCAGGTATAATATTGTTGCCATTACAGAAACTTGGTGGGATGAAACTCATGAATGGAATATACAACTAGAGGGATTTAAATTGTTTAAAACAAACAGACCTAATAAACGAGGAGGTGGAGTTGTGCCATATATAAGAAATAACTACCTCTCCATAGAAATACAGAAGAACAATGATGAAAACCGTCTTGGAGGCATTTTGGTCAATATAAAAAGTAAAAAGAACAACGTTGCCATAGGCCAACCATGCAAACAGAAGAAATAGATTAACGTTTTGCCAGTCTGTTAACTAAGGCATGTAAGAAACGTACCACCATAGTAATGGGGGGACTTTAATAACCCTGACATCAACAGGGAGACAAACTCTGCACCTAGTGGAACATCAAACAGATTCCTCAGAAGCCTAGCAGTCAACTTTGTCTCCCAAAAGGTAGAGAAGGGATCTAGGAGGTCAGCCATATTGGACTTAATTCTCACTGACAGAGATGAAATGATAAACGGTGTTGAAGTCACAGGAACCTTGGAAATTCAGCATCATGCAAGAACAACCAATAGAATAAAGTCAAACAAGAGAATTGGATTTAAGACAGTTGATTTCAATAAACTTAAAGAGAGTTTGAGAAAGATTGAGGGGTGAAATCCAGCAGGTTCTGACAGGTTCTGGAGAACCGGTAGTGGAAATTTTGAGTAGTTCGGAAAACCGGCAAATGCCACCTATGGCTGGTCCCAGAGTGGAGTGGGAATGGGGATTTTGCAATATCCTCCCCCCAGGAATGGGGTAGGAATGGGGATTTTGCAGTATCCTTCCCCTGAAGTGGGGTGGGAATGGAGATTTTGCAGTATTCTTCCCCTGCCATGCCCACCAAGCCACGCCCACAGAACCGGTAGTAAAAAAAAATTGGATTTCACCACTGGAAAGATTCCATAGATGAGAATCCTCAAGGGGAAAAAAAGCCAAGAAGCTTGGAAAGGTTTGAAAAGTGAAATTATAAAAGGCTAATCTGGCAGAATTCCAATGTAGAAATAAAGTAAGAGATCTCAAAAAAGAAAAAAAAACCCAGCTTGGCTAAACAAAGAACTTTCTAAAAACTGAAAGACAAAAAGGACAAGTATAAAAATATAACTAAGGCAGAATATCAGCAAATAGCTTGAATTTGCAAAACTGAAATCAGGAAAGCTAAGGCTCAAAATTACAAAAGCCCAAAATAACCAAAAAGATCATTTCCATGTGTAAAAAAAAAAAAAAAAAAAAAGGAAAAAGTCAAGGAAATGATTAGTCCATTAATGAGAGAAAATGGCAAGGAGATGATGGGTAGCAGGGAGAAGGCAGAACTGCTTCTCATTTTTTGCATCTGTCTTTACACAAAAGGAAAAAAACAGTCCAACCTATAAAAAATACTGTAATATGAAGATTAGGAATACAAGTCATAATAAGCAAGAAAATGGTAAGAGAACATCTATCCACTTTGAACAAGTTCACATCAACAGGATCAAATGGATTATACCTCAAGATTCAGAAGGAACTGGCAGACGTGAACCTAGAACCTTTGAACCAGGGGTGAAATGCTCCCTGTTCCGACCGGATTACCCGATTCGGTAGCAATGGAGGTGGGTGGTTTGGAGAACCAGTAGCAAAAATCCCTGCCCTCCCCATCATTGCCCAGCTGAGTCGCACAATCATCAGAGGCTTTTTTTTTTTAATTTTTAAAAGCATTTTTTCTACAACCTCTTTGGCCGAAAAAATGCTTTTAAAAGTAAAAATAAAAAGCCTCTGATGATCGTGCGGCTCAGCTGGGATCATCAGAGGCTTTTAAAAGCATTTTTTCTACAACCTCTTCGTCCGAAGAGGTTATAGAAAAAATATTTTTAAAAGGAAAAAAAAGCCTCTGCCGATCAGGCAAGTCAGCTGCAATCATCAGAGTGTCAGGCTTCGATGTCATCTAAAATAAATTGTACTCCCAAGCAATTAGTCTTTGCTGAAATATTCCATTTATTAAGAATGACAGATCTGATCCCAACTTGGTCGAAGCCAATACTAACCCTCTGACCCCAAAACCTTCCCCTTCCGTTCTCCCAAACTTCATCTTCTTATTGGCCACCTTCCAGCTCAATCTTCTCAGCTCCTGCCTCCAAACCCAGGAATTCCCCCCTCCCATCCCATCTCCAAGCAACCCTATCTACAGAGAAAAATAAGTAGGTAAAAGTTCAAGCCTCATCTCCCTCTCTTTATGGCAGCCTTAAAAGGCTGACACAGAGGCTTTTAAAAGCATTTTTTTACAACCTCTTCAGCAGAAGAGGTTGTAGAAAAAATGGTTTTAAAAGTAAAAAAAAAAGTTGGCCACGCCCACTCTGTCATATTACCCCACCACCACCAAGCCACACCCACAGAACCAGTAGTAACAAATTTTACATTTCACCACTGCTTTGAACCATATCTTTCAAAAATCTTGGAGCACAGTGAAAATACAAGAAGACTGGAAAAAGGCTGATCTTCAAAAAAAGGAAAAAATGGATCCAGGAAACAACAGCTGTATCAGCCTGACCTCAATACCTTGGAAGAGTCTGAAAAAGATAATCAAGCAATGTATCTGCGATGATCTAGAGACAAAGTCATAACCAGAAGGCAACATGGGTTTGTCAAAAAAAAAGATCATGCTAGACAAATTGTGTTGCATTCTTTGACAAAGTGATAAAATTACTGGACCAGAGGAATGCTGTGGATATAATTTACTTGGACTTCAATAAGGCATTTGATAAAGTAAACCATAATGTACTACTTGATAAGATAGAAAAATATGGGTTAGAGAGCATCACCACCAGATGGATTCACAACTGGCTGACCAACTGCAGTCCTTAATGGTACTACATCTACATAGAAGGAAGTATGCAGTAGTATTTGATAACTTCATCAATGATGAGGGGATAGAATGAGAACTCATCAAATTTGCAGACAATACCAAGCTGGCATGAGTTGTCAACACTCCAGAAGTTGGACTCAGAAGGATCTTAGCAGATTTGACCAATGGACCCTATCTAACAAGATGAAATTTAATGATGAAAAAGTTATGGTTCTACATTTAGGCAAGAAAAACAAATACACAGATATGGTATATGTGATACCTGACTGAATAATAGTAATTACAACCAGGGATCTTGGAGTCCTAGTGGACATTCAGTTAAATATGAGCCAACAGTGTACTACAGCTGCCAAAAAAGCCAACTCACTCCTGTAGGTTTCATTAACAGAGGGGTAGACTCAAGATCACATGAGGTGTTAGTACCATTTTATAATGTCTTGGTAAGAGACCATCCATGGAATATTGCATTCAGTTTTGGTCTTCACAATATAAAAAAGATGTTGAGATACTAGAAAAGTTGCAGAGAAGTGTAATAAAGATGATTACGGGACTGGAAGCTAAAACATATGAAGAACAGTTGTAAGAATTTGGTATGTCTAATTTACTAAAAAGAAGGGCTAGGGGTGACCTGGTAGCAGTGTACCAACATCTAAGTGGCTTCCATAAAGGAGAGACGGAAGCCTATTTTTCAAAGCACCTGAGGGTAGGACAAGATGCAATGGATGGAAACTCATCAAGGAGAGAAGCAATTTAGAACTAAGGAGAATTTTCCTGTCAGTTCGAACAATTAAACAATGGAACAACTTGCCTCCAGAAATTGTGGGTTCTCCAACATTGGAGACTTTTAAGAAGAGACTGGGCAAACATTTGTCTGAAATGGTATAGGATTTCCTGCTTGAGAAGGAGTTGGACTAGAAAACCTCCAAGGTTCCTTTCAACTGTTATTCTGTGATGGCCATCATCTTAGGAGATAGGTGTATGTCTGACAAGATAGAATGTATATTACAAGCCACCCAACCAAACAGAGGAACTTTTTGCTAGACAGTTAAATAAGGTATGTTGGAAGCACACCACTATAGTAATAGGGAACATTAACTACTCTGACAACAACTGGGAGACAAACTCTGCACCAAGTGGAGGATCAAACAGATTCATAACAAATCTAGTAGACAACTAGGCAACTCGGGCAAACTTTGAAGACCTTTTAGGATGTTATATGAAGATATTTTCTCTATAGGTCTTGAAGATAACTGGTTTTCAGTTCTTCTCTTTTCCCCTTCTGCCCGTTTTACACCAAACATTATACTGAATTCAGATTTTTTTAAAAAATGTTGTTTTTAATATGTTCTTCTCTGGTAATATTGTACAGCTCATCTGTCTGGAACCCACACTGCATATTGGACATTAATACAATTGAGTCAATCCAGAGATATTTCATGAGAAGAGTCCTCTACTACTCTACTCTCAACAAAATACGTTATGCCACCAGGATTGAAATTTTGGCCTTAGACAACTGAGAAATATGCAGCCTTTGGTATGACCTAAGTGTAGTACATAAAATTATCTGCTACAATGTCCTAACTGTCAATGACTACTTCAGCTTCAACCGCAACAATACACGAACACACAATAGATACAAACTTAAGGTAAACTGCTCCAAACTCGATTGCAAAAAATACGACTTCAGCAGCAGAGTGGTCAATGCCTGGAATGACTCTGTGGTTTCATCCCCAAATTGTCTACTGTTGACGTCACCCCATTCCTAACAGGTCTGTAAAGGGCATGCTTAAGTGCACCAACATACCTACCGTCCCTCTCCTAATGTCCCCTTTTATTCGTATGTTCTGAAGTACATTAATATGATAGCAAACAGATACTGTATTTAATGAATATTTCAAATAATGCATATCTGAAGTTTCCTAACTAAAATCTATGGACTGAATACAAAGTGACGGAGATTACCTGCCATGACTGAACATTGGAGAGTCTCTTTCTAGGTCTCATCAGGACTGGTTGTAATCCAGATGCAAACATTGCATGTAACGCATGTGCCAGAGCATAAATAGCATTGTAGACATTGTAACTTTCACCTGTCATGCTTGTTTGAAACACGTAGGTGGGCAGATTCCGTAAATCCTCTTTCCCTGTACAGTATTTCTTCCATTTTATAAAATAGTCACCTGGTTTGTACAACGTACACTCAAAGACCTTTTTCCACCACAGTGGGAGGATCATGTCTCCTCGTGGGTTCAAAGGGTCTAAAGAGAGGAGGAAATGGCTGAATTCTGAGACATCTCCACTGTGATCCCTCAAATGCAGGGACCCATGCAAGTGCTTTAAAACTCTCCAAGTATCGTGAAGATGGTTTGTATGTGGTTTCCAATAGGATGTTAAAATCCAAACTTTGGGACATGGAATTTTATCAAAAAAGTTCAGAGTCAAAAGAAATGTTTCAACAATGTCAGGTTCGGCAAAAAAGAGAATAACTTCAACATTAGCCCATATCTTCGAATGTAAAGTGAATTCGAATACTTCCGCATGGGAAAAATCATGTTTCACCATTTGAGTGAAAGCCAGGCAGATCTCCTTCTCCATGAGCATGGGCCTCAGAGTTGAGAGGAAACGTTCTCCGTTCTCATTTTCAGAGACAATAAGCCCAATCCAGTTCCACTGGAAATACAGGAGCATCCGGACTAAACCCAGAAATTGAGGAAAATCCTTGGGATTAATCCGGAAGGAGGAAGGATAAACTCTTCGGTCTCCCTGGATGAACTCAAAGCCAATACTGAGCTGGAAAAAGTGAGAATCTTCTTTAGAAGACAAAACTAGAGATTGATGTGTGTTATTCGACCTCATCAGCCAAGCTGAGTCATTTTGAGAAATAAGATTTTCTTTTTGTAGGAAGAACCACCAATTAACATATTTTCCCTGCTTGTGACATGTCAGAATCCAAGGAAACAAACCATAAATCTGGTACAGGGAATAAACTGCTGTGAAAGAGCAGCTACATTTCTATGAATAATATTTAGGAAGGAATTTGTCTTTTGTTTTTTAATATTTTTTTTATTTTTAAAACAAAAACATAAAACACATCTTTTCAAAATGAAGCTTTTGCTCCAGTCACATATTAAAGCAAATCATTAACAAATCTTATTTCCCAATTAACACAACTAGAGGAGCACCCGGAGGCTCCAACTGGTGCAGAGTGCAGCTGCGCGGGTGGTTATGGGAGCGATGTGGCATTCCCATGTAACACCTTTCCTGCGCGAGCTGCACTGGCTCCCGGTGGTCTTCCGGGTGCGCTTCAAGGTTTTGGTGACCACCTTTAGAGCACTCCATGGCTTAGGACCTGGATACTTACGGGACCGCCTGCTGCCACCAATAGCCTCTCACCGGCCGGTACGCTCTCATAGAGAGGGGCTCCTCAGGGTGCCATCAGCCAAACAGTGTCGGCTGGTGGCCCCAGGGGGAGAGTCTTCTCTGTGGGGGCATCTGTTATCTGGAATGAGCTCCCCCTGGAGATACGGAGGATCCCGGATTTACGCACCTTCTGCCGTGCCCTCAAGATCTTTTTATTCCAACAGGCTGGCCTGGCCTAACTTTCCCTTTTAAACGGTATATGAGTAATTTTAAATCTGCTTTTAAATATGGGAATGTTTTTAATTTGTCTCGGGCCAAATTGTTTAATACAATTTGTTTTTATACTGTTTTAAATTTTATAATCTCTGTGTTTTATCTTTTGGGCTGTTCACCGCCCTGAGTCCTTTGGGAGTAGGGCGGTATATAAATCTAATAAAATAAATAAAATAGATATTTTAAACAAGTATTTCCCTCAAATCTGTCTATATAACTATGCCATTATCCCCCAAAACCCGTTACTTAAATCTTAAATCCTAACCAATTATCAATCCATTTTTCTCTTTCATTTGCTTAGATGGACTTTTTTTAACAATATAAATCATATAATTAGTTTAAAAGTTCCAAAAATATTTAATTTCAACATACCCATTTTATTTCTTACTATTAAACTCAAAAATTTATATTCTTTATTTCTATTATTAAACCTACCTTATTCATTTTATCTTAACTATCACTCTCAACATATACCTCCTCACTTTAATTATCCCACCTCATTTTATATTTTTCTAAATAAAAAAACCCCCAGCGTTCTTGTCTTTATCTTTGTTGTTAAACCAATCATTTTTATTTCTTGGCTGTTAAACACAGCATAACCATTTATTTTGGCTGTTGAACACAGCATATCCTTTTTTATTTTTCGGCTGTTACACAGCATATTCATTTTTGTTTGTCTCAATGTTAAAATGTCATGAATGTCATGAAAAAGGATACTACAGAAAAATAAGATTATGTGAAAAAGCAATGCATAGATGAATGGAAATAACATAGAAAGGTTTAAGCAGAAATTGATAGTTAAACCAACTATGAATATGCTGTGTTGAACAGCCAAACAAAATGATTATGCTGTGTAACAGCCAAAACAAAGCTGAATATGCCGTGCAACGGCCAAAAAAAAGGAAGGAATTTGTCTTGAAATATTACATAATGTATCTCTTAGGGGCTTTATAAAATAACTTGACACCTAAAATATAAAATGTATGCAACTGTAGCACCAATTCTATTAGTCATATGGTATTCATATCCCCCCTCCTTTTGGTGTTATCTTGGACTTCTGTACCTTGTCTACTTCATAACTGTATCTGAAGAAGCCACCTTACCTGTGGAACCTTGAGGATGCTGAAGATGGAGGCCATCAGCATTGAGAATTTGGGGTTGTCACCTCCAATGACAGAGAAGAGAGTGTCCCGCTGGTCACATTTATAGCCTGGAACCATTTGGTCACGTGTGGAGAGGAGAAAGAGGTTGATCAAAGAAACCCTCTTGTTCCAATTGGCATTGTCATACATGTTGAAGCCCAGAGTGATGTTGGGGAGGAGAACCAGATCCTTGTTGATCTCTGTCACTGCAAACACCAAAGCCATGAAGTGCTGGTAGTTGTTGGGTGTGGGTCTATAGTGAGACAAACATTGTGAAACATTACCTCAAACCATTTGTGTCCTGATGAAGTTTGCCTTGTCTTCTTTGTGGGGTTTTCTTTGGGGCAGGAAGTCCCAAATATCAATGGGATTGGTTTTTTTTTTAATGATGGTTCTTGATTAAACTTGGATAACTTTGTGGGAATGGAGAAAAGCCCACCTATTCATATCATGGACTGTTTAATATCCCTCTATCACCCCCCACTCCTTCACTTTGCTTCAGTGGTTGCAATCCTTCCCTATTGTACTTCTAGTAGCCTAATCAAGTTTGTTCTCTTTGGAGCAGCTTCTTCAGGCCAGGCAA